>JADRCD010218289.1:25144-61613 GCA_019843815.1 Montemys delectorum | reverse complement strand
TATCTACTGCTCTTGTCCTTGTTCAGCATATGTTTAAGCAGGCATAATGGTGAGATTTTATCAGTTTCTTTTGATATTATATGAGAGAATATTAAGTAAACTTGCTGATCCTTTGTGTCTTACAATTTTTCTACCTTCTGTTCTGTAAAACTTCTTAAACCTTAAGTGCCAAAGTTGTTTTATTTGTGTGCTTATTGAGGCTAGCATTCATAAATATGCATTTTAACTTATTGTGGCTTTCAAAAGACATCTCTGTTGCAAAGAAAACTTTCATTGATATGGTTTGAGGATTGCACTTACTAGTTGGTATAAGAAAACTTACTTACCATTTGTTTGGGGATTATACACATTTAGTAATTTTGTGGTTAAAGTTCTCCAAGATCTGTGACATCACTAACCATTGTCTAGGTTTCTAGAAAAGTCATAATATTCTATGTTTTGAGAAGTACATATATCCAATGACACACAGGTTTATTAAAATCAAGGTTTTTTTCTTTCCCCTGTACTATTAGAGTTATTGTGCCCTTATGATCCTTATTGAACCTCATAAGCATAAAGGCTAAGAAGGATGTTCAGTGGTTTTGTTCCTGAAAACTTGAATCTTACCTTCTAATACCATGAAACCTTGTCCTCAGGGAAGTGTGAAGGGCCTCTGGGCCATGTGTCTAAAGTACATCAGAGGTAAATGGAGGAGAATGTTGAGGGACAGGATGGTGAAGGGAAAAAAAGGAATGAGATAGGAAAAGAAGAGAGGGAATGAGAGAGAGATACAAAAAGACAGAGAGAGAAAGACAGAGAGAGAGAGAGAGAGAGAGAGAGAGAGAGAGAGAGAGAGAGAGAACTGGAAGGTAAAACTGAGTTATGTATGTGGTGAGGCGTATCTATGAGATGAGCTAGAAACCTAGGACTATGTAAACTTCCAGGACTGTATGAGCATAACCCTAGTGAAAACTTCTAGCAATGAAGGTTATGGAACATTAACCTTCCATATCCTTTAAACATGTAAGACTTCCAATGGAAAGATTGGGATAAAAACCCAGCCACAAAACCTTATACCCACAATTTTTTCTGACTACAAGATCTGAAATAGTAATAAATGAAGGAAATAACAACTAATAAGTGGCCCAGTTTTAGACCCATGCCATGAGAGGAAGACAACCCTTGACACTACTAATGATATTTTCCTATACTTGCAGATAGGAGCCTAGCATAAATGTCATCAGAGAGGCTTAACCAAGCAATTGATAAAAACTGATGGAGAAATCCACAGCTAAAAATATAGTGGAGCTTGTGGAATCCTGTAAAAGAGTAGGCAGAAGGATGGAAGGAGCAAAATGGGTCAATGACATCACATGAAAACCTATAGAATCAACCAACCTATAGGGGCACAGAGGCTTAACTGCCAACCAGAGAGCATGCATGAAATGTCCCTATACATTCAGTACATATTTAACAGTTGTGCAGGTGGATCTGCATGTGGGACTTCTAAAGATGGAGCAGTAGCTGTTTCTGAGTACATTGCCTGGTTTGGGATCCTTTGATCCTAATTGGGCTTCCTTGTTTAAACTCAAAAGACAAAGATGTTCCTAGTTTTGATGCAGCTTTGATGCCAAGGCTGGCTGATATCCTCTTTTAAGAGGAGAGGGAGGGGAACAATGGATTTGAAGCAAGGGCGATGAGAGTGAGGGATGAGGACAGGAGGGAAATGAATCTGTTGTTGGGAGGTAAAACTTAATTATTTAATTAAGATAACAAGCCAATGAAAACATAAATAAAGGAATAACTTCCCTGCTAATAGGGAATATATGAAAAGCAGTCCTGACAAGAAAATTCACAGCACTAAGTACTTCCATAAAGAAATCATAGAGTTCTTAAACCAGTGATTTAAAAGTATATCTGAAAGCTCTCAAAAAAATGATACAGGTATACCCAAAAGGACTAATGATACAAACAGACCCAAGAGCAGTAAATGCAAGGGAATAACCAAAATAGTGTTGTATCAAACCAATTTGAAACAAAGAACACAACACACAACACACACACGCACACATATACACACACAAATTAACAAAACCAAGAGCTAGTTATTTGAGAAAGTCGACCAGATTAAAAAAAAAAACCCTTTAACCAAACTAAGTAAAAGACAAAAACACAGGGTTGAAATAAACAAAATCAGAAATGCAAAAAGAGATATAAGAACAGATACCAAGGGAATTCAAAGAAACATTAATTCTTTTTTATTTTTTTAAAGATTTACTTATTATTGTAAATAAGTACACTGTAGCTGTCCTCTGATGCACCAGAAGAGGGCATCAGATCTTATTACTGATGGTTGTAAGCCACCATGTGGTTGCTGGGATTTGAACTCAGGATCTTCAGAAGAGCAGTCAGTGCTCTTAGCCACTGAGCTATCTCACCAGCCTGAATCATTAGTTCTTAATTCAAATGCCTGCCTTCCACAAAACTGGAAAATCTAAATATAATGGATGGATTTTCTAGACAGAGACCACTTACTGTAATTAAGATACTGTTGAACTGTATCAAGATCAACAGTCCTAATTCCCTATCAAGATAGAAGCAGCTACTAAAATTTCCCAATCATAAAAATCACAGGGCCAGAAGGTTTTAGCACAGAACTCATCTATACTTTCAAAGATGAACTACTGTCAATAGCTTTTAAACTATTCCACAAAATAGAAACAGGAGAAACAGTTCCAAACTTGTTCTATGAGACCACAGTCACACTGATACCTAAACCACAGAAAGACTCAACAAGGAAAGAGAATTTCAGACCAAATTCTCTAGTAAACATTGGTGCTAAAATACTTAATAAAATACTTGCAAACTGAATCCTGACTGAAATAATTCAAAATTCTGCCTCCTTAATGGCCATATGTTTATATATCTTAGTTCCAAGAGGTGTGATGAATGAAGTCTTCCCCAACTGCAACACCTAAATTAGAACAGAGTATCTACTGGAGTCTTTTTGATGTGTGAAAGAATAGATCAAAAGCCATTGTCAAAGGAAATATTATGAATAACTGCCAAAAATATTTTGTACTATCAATGAACAGTTTGAAATTAAAACCTTTTCTGTTTAAGTTTTAGGTTTTTGTTTGTTTTCTTGTTTTGTTTGTGTGTGTGCATATACATGTTTGGCTGCCTGTCTATCTGTCTCTGTCTGTGTATCTGTGTGTATTTTGAATCACATCGTCTCATTAGTTACCCAAGATTGGTTTTCTATTGGAAAACCTTCTGGCTGTGCCTTCTATGTGGTGAGGTTTTAGTTGTGAATCATTGTCATGAAATTACAGCAACTCTAATCTGATTCTTTTACAAATTGTCATTCAAGTCATTTGAATAACTTCCTGAAGTGGTACACACTTTCTAAATCATAGATGCCCAGAAAATAGTAAGCTTTGTACAACTTGACTTAAAATAGTGATTAACTCTTACTATTGGAGTGATTGTATTACAACCTAGGACAGTTCTATATCATCACAGAGAAAGGAAAATGGGGGACAAATGTGAAATGATTCTCAGTAGAGAAGAGGCAAGAAATGTGGAAAGTTCTGTCTCCAATTCTACTGATTTCCATCCCACAAAATAGGCTCCATGGTGGCCATCAGAATAAAGTCACAGAATTGTACTTTCAGGAAGGAGGCATAGGAACAGTTGTAGGGTAATTAATGGCTGGACAAAAGAAAAATAGCAAAGAACCCTTGAATGAAGGAGAGACACTAAAGCAATGCATGTGGCATCAATGTAGGCTCAAGTGTTCTCCCAGCAGATGGACTTATGAGAGCTAAAAATATTCCGAATAAGATGACCCAATTTGAAATGATAAATGAAGAATTTTAAACCATAAAGTTGTAGAGTTAAAACTGCTTCTTTGGTGTCATATACCTAGTTAAAAGAACCATGCAAGACTCAGGCCCTATGTCTGATTTTCAACTTACCTGTGACAACAATGAGTTTGGCCATGATGTCTTCAGGACTGCTACAGAAGGCTTCATTTAGTTGGCTTTTTATATCATTTCAGACACTGTTTATCACATTTTCTAGGTAGTAAGTTTTTACCAGAATAGGTGGAATAGGTATGTGGCTAATAATTAAACCAATGTTCACCTACTCTTGACTTATCTCCATTAGTATCTCACCAATACCTTTATTGTCCTGTATTTTAAAAAAGTTCCTTGTTTGCTAAGAGTGGGGGAAAAGTATAACCATAATGAGTAATACATTTAAGAATTTTGGCAGTTCCCAGTCATAATCTTTTCATGTATAACGCTTCATTTTTATTGTGTATGCTTCCAATCTAATCAAACAAATTATTACTCAAAAATAATAAAGTGAATCAGTGGAAGATTGATCCATTTTCAGACATTTTACTATCTTTAGTCACTCATAAATGTTTAAAGGTCGGCTCCTGGGGGAATTTTAACCTTTTCCAGCCACTTCCTAAATATTCAGCCAACTCTTGTTCATTAGAGCAATTCTAGGTAAGGTTACAAGACATTTTTCCTCAAAAATATATATGCATAAGTATGTTCATTTTCCAGATCCCAAGTACTATCTAATCTTCTATATTTATGCTGATATATTATAAAAAATAGAAACCATTCTGATTCATTAATATGTAAAGATTTTCATGATAAAAATTTCTCCTTGACTAGAGTATCAGCCATTTGCTTTTAGGCTTGTATGCTTAAAACCAATTCCAATTTACTCTTCCAAATCTTATATGGTGCTAGCTTATTATATTAAATCTCAAGTTTAGAAATGTCATGCACTTACTAATTAAAGACCACACACACATCATAAAATTCTATTCAAGTGCCCATCATACAAATTCTTCAAACTATGGATCATTCTATATATTTTCACTCATTTACATCACCTTCCTTTTCATTCTTATAAAATTTCTGGGATATATTTTCTGTTTTCTGTATGGTATTGACGTGAGATTAGACACTATACTAAATTGATGAAAATGTATATTTTTCATGGCATATAAGTACCCTACAATATAGAAAGAGTATCTTGTTTCTCTATGGATGTCATTCTTTTCAATAATATGTGATGGCAGGAAACAGGAAATGGTAATCTGGGAGATAAAAGGTGTTCTAGGTAAGTGCCAGTCACTAGAGATTTCCTGGGAAGATTTGATGGGCAGAGACAGATGCATGGTGCCTGAGTATAGGTAACCAGCCATATGGTAGAATATAGATTAAAATTCATAGAATATTTTAAGTTCTATCTAGTCAGAGAAGACCCTATCTATGTGGACAAAGTGTTTATAAATATATCTTGAGTCTGTGTCTAATCCCTTGGCCCGTGGGGCTGGGAGGAAGAAGCATGACCAAACTTTAGCATTACTAAAGTTCTTGTGAGTCCAGAAAGTTTTACCTGTTTACTAAGTTTGCAAGTTGAATGTATGTATTCATTCTACAATAAAGAACACTTGATTGTTTGATGACCATTTACAAGTTTACACAGCATCTAGTAGATATTTTGTTAATATTGATTTACTTGAAGTTATATCAACAGATTGTAGAAGCACTTTTATGTACTGGGTTAGTGAGAGAAATTCATGCCACTGCTTTAGTATAATACCTGTGGCTCTGATGAAATAAATACTTGTAAAATGCCACAAAGATATACTGTGGTTCATTTAGACTAAAATTCCAGACTATTGATCATTATGTGGTGAATTTAGGAAGAAAATAAAATCAATACATTCACAGTCAAGTGTAGAGAGAGAAAATAATAAAAGACTCTGCAAATGCTGTCTTTTAGGTGTCTCCAAATATTGATATTTCAGGAAATACTACCTAGAAAATTGTGACTCCCTTAATATATGGAGTATTCCTATATCAGTTAATACTTAGAAAAAAGACTATACTCAATAACATATCCAGAAACCAAATGGATTTAAATAATTCCTAAACTGGAATGTCTTCTGGACTGATCGTATTTTGCCTTAGATTAATATGTTCATCTAATCAGAAGTCACCTATGCTTAAGATTGAAGTTCACCAAAAATACAGCCAAGGAGCATGCATATACTGTTATTTTTCAGAGGTATGAAAAATTTACTACATCAAGGATATGAACCCAGAAACCTGCTTCTGATTAAACAAACATCAAGGGTTTTTGTTGTTGTTGTTGTTTTGTTTTGGGTTTGGTTTTTTGGATGAGGAAAAAGTAGGAACAGAAGTTCAGGATGGTAATGTCCAATTACATTTTCCACGTAAAAACCATGAACAACAGGAGAAAAAGGACACTAAAGGAAAGTATACTGATTGTATAACACAAGAATTTCAAGTAGAAAATTTCAGAGCATTAGATATTTTATCAAAACTTATCAGAAAGAAAATTTATCAGATTAATATCATTTGAAGCTTTAGAAGCTAGTAGGTGGCAACACTGTACCATATGAAATAATGATGAATTCAAAATATTGTGAGTGCCAATAAAATAACAATTTTGAAAACACATCAAACCATAATTTGTGAATTATGGTCATAAAGAAAGAAAAGTGTTCAAGGGCAAAGATATACTTAATATTTTCAGCAAAATCATAGACGGAAATTAATAAAACTGAGAGGTAAACATACCCATGTTCATAGAAGATTCCCACAGCACAAGCAATAAATATGACCAGAAGAGAAATTAGGCACCATATATTATACCTAACACACTAAAAACAACAAACTGAACAAAGGGTACTGAAAAGTATGAGAGATTTTCCAAATAGCATATGAAGTTAAATCCATCAGGAAAATTACTTATGGATGAGAAACTTTACAGACAGAAGGGCTTAGAAATATGTTTTCCAAATTCTTGAACATAATGGCTCACAACTCAAGTTATTATTCCCAGCAATCTATGAAAATTGAGAGATATACAAAATCTCAATCATGGGAGGCAGAGGGAGAGACATGGGTGGAAGAGGGGAGCAGGAAGTGAAAAAGGGAACATGATCAGGTATGGAGGGTGGGGAAGAGGAGAGAAGTCCTGAGAGCCAGCAGAATGAATGGAAATGTGCAACCATGTAGTGTGGGAGGTGGGGGGACTCTCTAGAAAGTACCAGAGACCTGGGAGATAAGAGACTGTCAGGACTCAAAGGACCTGAGATTCTAAAACAATAAAAGTAATAAAAAAGAAGATGCATGAAATCTAAGTATATTAATACGATGTTAAAAGAACTAAAAAGAAAAACAGTTCTTCAGAGAATTCAGAAATAAACAAAGAAACAAAACTTTGGATTGAAAGCAGATATAAACCCCAAAAAGAATAGAAAACAAAACAGCAGCAGAACAGTTTATCAAATGAGTTCTGACAAAAGAAAATGGAACCATCAAAATGACAGCAATATGTCCACTTAGTTCTAGCAACACATAATGACCTGGAGTATTGGTCATCTTACTTCTATGATAAACTAGGTGGATGAAAAAGTTAAATAAATTCTGCAATATACTGATTGAAAAGTGAGATCAAACCATCCTATATCCTCTAACGTCCATCACCTAGCTAGCGTATAGTCCTTTTACATTTGACCAGTGTCAGTTACATTTTATTCTCCTAAAGTGGGACTTAAATCCAATTTTTTTAAAAAAACTTCTTCTTTCCTACTCCTATAACATTTCTGCCACTATTGGACCAAGGTATCTTCCAGGCAGATATCTGTTGAGAACTACAAGATTTGTAGTTGGGTAATATTCGTGATTATATCTCTGGTGCCATACAGAGCATATTCCAGCACCAAAAACACACTAGTCAGTAGGGGAAAGGCCACCATTATAATTCTGGTAAGGGAACATAGCAATAAAATGAATCCTAAAATGATATTGCTATTCTATAGATCAGTGTATCATTCAAGCCTTATTAGAGAAGTTCATTCTCTCTGAATGATAGGTAATGTAACACCTCATAAGTAGACAATGTGTAGAGGGTGGAGGACTCTGGGACACTCAGCCCAAAATTTGATGTTTTCATCAACCTACTCTACTTACAAGTCAAAGATGTACCTTGAAAAGGAGTTGGGAAGACTGTAAGAGCCATAGATGGTGGATGATTCTAGTCACAGCAGAACTGAAACACAAATAAACTCACAAAACAAACAGTGAGAACATGCACAGGGCAGACATATGTTCAATTCCAGATAAAATGACAGCACTGAGAAATGGAGATAGAAATAATGAATGATGATTAACCATGAAACAATGGCAATGACAAGATGTAATATTGCCATGGACAGCCCCAGTCAGGTATGGGGGGGGGGTCCCTGGGATGAGGATCCTCAAAGGCTAAGTGGGTAAGGATTTGGCAGTAACAAACAGAAATAAACACAGAGGCAGTTTGAATCTGAGTGTATTTTGTAGCTCTTAAGCAAGGGATTTTATCCATAAAAAACAAGTATTACAACTCTTAGAAAATGTGTTCAGTGAAGCAATCATGAATATTATCATCACCATTTGGCACATTAAAGCACAAAAATCTTCTAAGTATTACAACTCTGCAAAGAGATATTCAGTGGGGCAGTCATCCAAGACAAGTGGCACAATTCCAAGAGCAGATTAATAATTTTTATAGTCAATTACTGTTTAACATCTAGTGCCTGATTTTTTGTAAGTCTTCAATGTGTAAATTTAAACTATTTTAATCCTTTTAATTTAAGGCTTTCTTTACTATATACCATAGCCCAGTTCCAATGACACATGTGTAGCCATATGAAGTTTTATTGTTAGGAAAGTTTTGATCTATCTGGGTCTGGTACTGTTGCTTAAGAGTTCTTGCCCTACAACACTGTCAAGCTGTTGATTATCATGATCCCCACATATGCTGAAACTGATCTGCTGTCTTTACTACTTTACTTTCAATCTTTCTTTCTGGGGAATATATTCCCCCCATTACTCAGAGTTAATCACCCCATAATAATTGAAACAGATGTGGTTTTCAGAAATAAGGAATGGAGATGTGGAAGATGAGGAACAGGCCCTCCATTTGGCCTTTAGGCCCATGGAAAAAGATCTAATGAATGTAACCACAAAGGCTAAAGGCCTATATGGTCTAGTAGATATAGTTCATTGCCAGACTTATCCTGGAATCAGGAGGAGACACATGTACCCTCCAGTCCAATGACTGCTGTATTAGTTAGCCAAGATGAACTTGGGACATTAAAGATAGAAAGATAATGTCTTCTCAAGAAGCAAAAGCATGGATAGAAAAAAATAGAAATTTATATATGATTTAGGAATAAATAGAAGGAGAGTACATGAGGCTATAGAATAGCTAGGATAAGCAAACAAGGATTAGAGAATTAAAAGCTGATGTAGAAATATACAAAAAGTTAGTGTTTTGTTCTCCTTGCTATTTGATGAATTGAAGATAATAATGCCTGGAAAGACACTAGAAAGAGCTAACTATTTTACTTACATGAATTTAAAACTTTTTAAGTAATAATTTTTATTTTAATAGTCTGTCATCTTTCTGTTTTTACATGAAAATAGTTATGAAGGACTGCTGTCTGCTGTACCAGGAAACCACAAGAGCTGTGCCCAGCTACCAGTAAAGAACAAGCTGTGTAAACCGACAAGGAAATGTGCTTTTGCCTTGAGTTTAGATTCTGTGCTTAGGAAACTTGGTTTAAGACTATTGATTCAGGACTCATGGAATTTATGTGAACTTAAGAATTTTTGATGATTATTAACAACGATCAAAGCCTTGATGATGTAGCTTTAGTAAATAGCAGACTGGGTTCAAGATGTCTCTGGTTTTTAAGCTGAAAATATAGAGAATGATGAGAACCTTCAGGGAACAAAGAGAGTTCCTGAACAATCAATTTCATCTACTACTGACTTGAGATATTATTGAATCATCGTCATTCCCATTTATGCCATTCTCAGGATATTAAAATTGAATCCAGAGAGAACAAACCTAATTAATGTCATTTTCTCAATATTCATGGTATGCCCACATTTTAATTAATTTTTACAAAGCAACATATAGAGATGAAATTATTTTAATAAGTTTTTATAATCCCCATGACTCCGACAATACATATGTTGCTTTTAAAGATATTATTTATTATTACTTTTTGTTACATTTTTTCATTAGGGAGGGATGTATACAATGAAAAAGCTGAGCTTTTAAAATAACACTATTTAGAACAAGTAAGTACAAGACAGAAGGAATATCAGATGCAGCAGATTCTCTGCAAATGGCTATTGGACAGTTTTGTGAATAAAATTCAGAGCCTAGTATACAGCTAACTTACTGAACAAACAGCACATTAAGAAACCAAACTGTTTTGTGTAGGATCTTGAAGAGCCATCATTAATGATAGGGCTGCCAATTTCCTTGTGAGGTGTCACTTAAGGTTAAAATCTGTCCATAAGTGCTTCTAAGACACAGCCCTATGATTTTTCAGTCTTTGTATGTAAATGATAGTCTAAGTCATAGAATAATATAATGATGAGTTAGACTGGTTTTCTCCTTTAAGATATATTTCTATATATTCTATGAGAATTCATAAATTATATTATTATTTGTTAATGCCTATAATGTGTTTTGACCATATTCATCACCTACTGCTCTGACTAAGAGTCCTGAGAATTTCTTCTCACATGCCTACACCCTCCCAACTAGAACCATAATCTGTCTACCTCCCACTGATTCTAACTTGAGTGGCTTATTAGTGTGGTGTCCTCTATTATAAGATATAGCAATTCTACTACTATGTATATAATCAAAGCAATTGAAAGTAGATGCTGAAGAGATATTTGTAGCTTGGTATCCAGAGTAGCATTGTGACCAAGAAATAATATGTGAAAGTAAGGGGTGTCCAACAGTGGATAAAAAGATAAGCATAATGTAATATGCATGCAACTAACTGTCAGATTAAATGTAATGTGCTGACAAATGATAAACCATAAAAGAGCTTTAGAGACATTATCTTAAGTGACAATACCTATGAACAAAATGACAAATATTATATTGCCTACCAATAAATTTTTAAAATAACCAAAATCAGTGAAAGGATAATGATGCTTGCAACTGATAAATGAAAGTTTGGAGACTAGGTTTTAGTAAGAACTTTTGATCTAGGATATAAAAATAATTGTGAAGTTGTTGGGTGGTGCTCCTTGAATAATATTTGCATTATGAATATGTCTGATAGAAATAGATGCATCAAAGAAGGTCAACATGTTAAAGATTATTTCAACAAAATATGCAAAAACCACCCCATATCACTTTGTATTTAGTGCCAAGTGACTAATCTACTAAACTTCCAATAATCAACAGGAGATTTTGCTTTTAAAAGTACTTTAACATATTTTATCTAACTTTAATATGTAATTATCTCAATAAAGTCAGTGTGATGTTATCAATTAATTTAACTGCTCTCTAGTTGCATGACGTTTTACAAAAGTTTTACAATACCCAATAGAAGAGTAGTACAATGCCATGACCTAAATATATCTCTACTCTCTGAATGTACACTTGTAATAATAGTCTGGATGTAGGTCTCCATGTGGAAAAAGTTGATCTGATCTGTTCGCAGTTTATATGGAATATGACATGAGATTGACAATGCATACTGTGAAAGGTCCAGGTAGTCAATCACCATAGGCCCATGAGAGATTATAAATTTTTAGTCTATTTGTAGTTTGAATATAATAATTTCTCTCTGTAGGATTAGGCTTAGCTTCTATAAGTTCACACAGTTTGTGTGTGCTGGAAGGAGTCCCATTAGATGCATCTGAAATTTTTGACCTTGAAATATTTTTATATTTTGAAGACTCCAGTATTTGTCTCAGGACTGAGATTAAAGCCTCACTAAGAAACTTCCTTCTGATTCAATTGCAGCACACTTAGGTATTCATATGACTGGGATGCTCTTAAATGCTGTAGACATTTCTGGGGTATGTATGAAATATGCTTTGATCTTTTATATTTCATTCTTTTATATCTACCTCCAACTTGGTATGATTCTAAGCCAAAAGCTTTGCTCTATTATCACATTAAATTAAACCTAATATCTGGCACAGAGTCTGTATTTCTCATTAATAAAAAACAAATAGAAGCACACAAAAACATGTAGAGTCAACTATATTTTGGTCAACTACACCTAAACAAGAGGCCTATCTGAGAATTGTTAATATACTCAATGTCACTCTATTGAAGGATATGTATTTTTCCTCTTCTAGCAAGTTAAGAAATAGTTCAGTTGTTAACCTTTACCCTAGTTGATAAGTTTTATTGATTAATTCACCCTTTCTTTAAAAAAATAATAACAAAAAATGTAGTAAGATAGACAAAAACTGCCCAATGAAGTTGAAGAAAAAAACCAACAGAAGAAAAAGAGTTCAAAAGAAGGCACAAGAATCAGAGAGCTGCTTATTTGCTACTGTAGCACCATTAGAAGTCTCCCAACCAAAAACAAAAACAAAAAAAAAACCCAAAAAACAAAACAAACAAACAAAAAAACCCAAAAAACAAAAAACAAAAAAATGACCAGGATAAGGTAGTTTTAGTATAGAATTCTAGCAGACCTTCAATGAAGACATAAAACCAATACTTCTCAAACTATTACATAAAATAGAAACTGAAGCAGCATTACCCTATTCTTTGTATGAAGCCACAGATATGCTTATACCTAAACCACACAAAGAACCAACAAATAAAGAGCACTTCAGACAAATTTTCCTTATGAATATCAACACAAAAATACTCAATAAAATTCTTCCATACCGAGTCCAAGAACACATCAATCAACATTCCCCATGATCAAATAGGCTTTATCCCAGGAATGCAAGGATGGTTCAATATATAGAAAATCCATCAATGTAATCCACTATATAAACAAAAATGTAAAAACCACATGGTTGTCTCATTAGATGTTGATGAAGCTTTGACAAAATTTCACACATCTTCACGCTAAAAATGTTGGAGAGATCATGAATTCAAGTTCATACCAAAATATAATAAAAACAATATACAACAAACCAGTAGCTAGTGTAAACTAATTGGAAAGAAACTCAAAGCAATATCATTAAAATCACGCACAAGACAAGGCTGCCCACTCTCTCACTACATATTCACTATATGACTTGAACTTCTATCCAGAGCAATTAGACAACAAATGGAGATCAAAGGGATAAAAATTGAGAAGGAGGAAGTAAAGAATGGATACAGAAAATGTCGTACACTTACTCAATGGAGTAGTACACAGTGATTAAAAACAAAGACTCCACGAAATTCGCAGGCAAATGGATGGATCTAAAAAATATCACCCTAAGCGAGGTAACCCAGTTACAAAAGAACTCACATGGTATGCACTCACTGATATATGGATACTTAGCCCAAAAGCTCACAATGGCCATGATTCAACCCACAGACCATTTGGAGCTTAGGAGGAAGGAAGACCAGGGTGTGAATGCTTCAGTCGGGCCTTGGGGAAACAGTATCATCAGAAGAGGTATAGGGAGAGGAACCTAGGAGGTAGAGAGGAGGTGGAAGCAATAAGAGGGCAATATCAGATACTTCAGGGAATGGAGCGAGTTACAGGATTTCAGGATATAAAATAAAAATATGTAGCAGGAGGGGATGAGCAACTGGAGATAGCCACTGGAGGGTCTCATACACCAGGGAAAAGAGAAGCTCCCAGGACACAATGAAAAATGTGCAGAGAAGGGGGAGATAGACACTGTAGAGACCACCTCCAGCAGATAGGCACAGCCCTCTGGCCGAGGAATGGAGGTACCCACACATCTCAAAGTTTTTAAACAAGAAATGTTCCTGTCCAAAGGAAGAAAGGGGACAAAAATGGAACAGAGACTGAAGGAAGGGCCATCCGGGAACTCCCCCAGCTGGAGATCCATCCTGTCATCTGCAGACACCAAACCCTACATTGTTACTGTGGTCAAGAATCATTTGCTGACAGGAATCTGGTGTGGCTGTTCCTTGGGAGGATCAGCCAGCGACTGAACTATTCATATGTGGATGCTTGGAGCCGACCATCAAATTAAGCTCAGGGACCACTTTGGGGAACTGGCAGAAGGACTGGAGGAGCAGAGGGGGGTTGCAACCTCATAAGAAGAACAACATCAGCTGGCTGGACCACCCAGTGCAACCAGAGATTGGACCACCAACCAAGAAGTGTACAGGGAGGGATGCATAACTCCAGATACTTATGTAGCAGAGGATGGCCTTGCCTGACAGCAATGGGAGGGGAGGCCCTTGGTCCTGTGGAAGTTTGATGCTCCAGCATAAGGGGACGCTGGAGTCGTTGGGCAGGAAAGGGTGGGTGGGGGAGCACACTCATGGAGGCAAATGGGAGGGGGGAGAGGGTGGATCTGGGATACCTCTCTGTGGAGGGGTAACTGGGAAGTGGGATATTATTTGAGATGTAAACGGATGGAATGATTAAAAAAAGAATAAAGTGCTATTAAGATTTGAGTAAACTGTCATGAAAAGATAAGAGTAAGAGCTTGGAGAGTGGCATGTAAGGTTTTATTGAAGGTAAGTATATCATTTTGCAGAATTCAAAATTAATATAAAGTCCTACTCGCATACATATTGAAGAGATGGGGAAAGCATGTATAGCCTTGGCTTGCCCCTGAGTTTAGTGGACTTGCTTTAAATTTCTCTCAATTTAGCTTGATTTTGGCTATTGGCATTTTGTATATTTCTAGGTATGTGCAGTATATCCATGTTCTCTCTAATACTTTTAACATGAAAGGGTATTATATTTTCAGAATCTAAAGAGAAGATAATGGATTTTTTTATTGGTTTCCTTATTTATTTACATTTCAAATTTTATCATTCTTCCCAGTTTCCACTCCAACCCCCCGTACTCAATCCAGCTCTCCCTGCCTCTATAATGGTGCCCCCTACCCACCCACCCACTCCTTCCTCACCACCCTAGCATTCCCCTACCATGGGAGCCTCCACAGAACAAAGGGGGTCCCCTCCCAGTGATGCCTGATAAGGCCATTCTCTGCTACATATCCAGCTGAAGCCAAGCATTCTCTGATGTTCACTCTTGGGTTGGTGGTTTAGTCCTTTGGCGCTTTGGGGGCTCCGGTTATTTGATATTGTTGTTCTTCCTATGGGGTTGCAAATCCTGTCAGATCCTTCAGTTTTTGCCCTAACTTCTCCATTGAGGTCCATGAGTTTATTGATATGGTGGATTACATCGAAGGATACCCTTATGATTTGCAGGATTTACTCAATATCTTTTATTTTTTCAAGACAGGGTTTCTCTGCATAGCCCTGGCTGTCCTGGAACTCACTCTGCAGGCAAGGCTGGCCTTGAACTCAGAAATCAACTTGCCTCTGCCTCCCAAATGCTGGGATTAAAGGTGTGTGCCACCACTGCCCGGCTTACTCGATGTCTTTTGTCAGAACTCTCTTTTTGTTTCTAAATTTACTTTCCACCTTTTACTTAGTTTTAATACATGTGTGCTCTCATTGCTGTATCAGAGAACCATTTCTTTGTATTCTTCTCTTTGATTTTGTTTTATTGATTTCAGAGTTTGGATTGATGGTTTCCTGATATTTACTTCTCTTAGATGTATTTGTTTCATTTTTCATTCTCTTTCTTCCTTCCTTCCTTCCTTCCTTCCTTCCTTCCTTCCTTCCTTCCTTTCTTCCTTTCTTCCTTTCTCTCTTTCTTTCTTATTTTCTTTCTTGTTTTTTGTTGTTTTTTTCTTTTTATGTTTTTATTTTGATAGAGATTTCAATTGTGTTGTTGAGTTGCTAATACGAGATCTTTCCAGTTTATTTTAGTAGGTACTTAGTGCTATGAAATTGCTTCTTAAAACAACTTTCATTGTATCACCAAAGTTAGGGTATATTGTGTATTCTTTCATAAAGGGCCATAAAGCAATGTACACATTTTTTTCTTTCAATCCATAAGAGAGGTTACTGCCAGCCAGGTGACTGCCCCTAATCAAGATGGTGGTGAAGCCATGGCTATACCTTTTTTATACTACAGTGAAAATGAGAACCAGTCACATGTTCTTTACCCACTGAAAATTCTTTCCAACTGCAGGCCACAGTGTAGTGATGTGGGCTCAGTGGGCAATTTAAAATGAGCAGCCTGATCCATCACCACTATTGTTGCCATCAAAGCCACATATGGAAGGGAGGGAGCTGGGGTGGGGCTTGGACTAGGCTAGGTGGCACCTAGAGCTGTCTAGACAGGGATAAGGGCATAGGGAGTTGAGACCAATATGGAAAAAGTTTTCAATTTCTGATATAGTAGCACCTATTTTTCCTAAAGTTGCTGAACACTGAAGGCTCAAATGCCCAGCATCCTGCACATAAACCTGGGGTTGTACAATGTGGGTTGGTAGTAGTCTCAAGTCTGGGTTTCCTGAGGTATCGGGGCATTTCATTTGGGTGTTCATCTGAACAGGATTCTCAATGTGGATCTCTGGAATCTGTAGTCCAGAGAGTCTAAGACTACCAAGCAAGTGGGGTGAGTGTCAGTTGTTCACTGTTCACATATGTTCTTTCTGGCTGTATTTCAGCATTGGAAAAAGGTAGTAGCAAATTTGACCAGAAGTATTTGTAGCAGACGTACTTCACAGCTACAGTTATGAGAGTCAGTGAGAGGTCCCTGTTGTCTCAGAATTCAGGGTAGATGAGGTTCCTCCTGTCCACTGGTTAGAAGTGTTTAAGAAGTGGCTTCAACACAATTTGCTTCCATATCTGCCTCAGTTCCATTTTCCAAGGCAGAAGTCTGTGAGACCTAGCATTTGGATTTATTTCTGTTTCCAGTCACTATGTGGCTATTTTATGCATGTGGTTCCGTCAGTGGTGTCTCTGGTAGTGTTTAGCTTTTTGCTATATTGGACAGTAATAGACACAATGAAACAGAATAAATCTCATTCTCTTCCCTCCCACCCCCTTAACATAACCTTGGCTCATTTTAGAAAGTGAAGACTAGTGCTCACAATCTCTCAGTGGATGTGAACAAAAAGAAAATGCAGGAGTATTGCAGCTCAAAATTGCCCACTTTCAGAGTGAGATGGCCAGAAGAGGGTACTTTTCATCCTCCCACAGTGCTAGCAGTGGAAAACAAAGTGTTCCAGAAGGTGAGGGGACATCCAGACCAAGTCCCTTACATTGTTGACTGGAAAGGTTTGGTTGTCAACTCACCACCTTGGGTGAAAAACTTTTTATTATCTATGACTAATCTTACTTTGTCCTCAGAAACTATGCCTACCCTGATGGCAAAAGGACAAAAATGGGAAGATTCCAAGCCTTCAAAGTTTCTCTATCCTATTCTACAGGACAGTACTACATAGGAGGTCATATTCCCACCACCTCATACTCAGACACCAGATCTGACAAAGGCAGTGGTCCCTGTCTTGGGTAGTCCCTTACCGGGGCATCTGCCTGTACTTCTGTGGGCAGTAGGGCCAGGGCAGGCACCTTGGCTGGTCAGTCCACCACCAGAGCATCTGCCTGCATTCCTGCAGGAAGCAGAGCCAGAGCAGGTGCCTTGGCTGGTAGGTTATCTACAAATTCATCTACCACTAGAGTTCCCACATTTGTCCAGGCATCCTGCACAAGAGACTTCATCCATGCCTTGGCCAGTGAAAGAGGGACAAGCACTTCTGCAGCTCCTATCTCCACCAAGGCCAGCAAAATCTGCACAGGTGTACTCACCCCCAAGGAATTCCTTCAGCAAAGCCAGTGGTCCCTGTACCAGCTTTATTCCCTCCTATGTAGTCACCAAAGAGGGTGCCCTAGGTTCAGATAGTGTTCACATCAAGGATAGAGGGAGGCCTAGCCCAGGGGACCAGAAGCAGATGTGCCATGGCATTGTCCCAGGCCACAGCATCAGAGGCAGATTTCACTATCTTATTCCTGAGAGCAGCAGGGCCAATTGACAAGCAGGGGAACTAGCAACACCATTATTGGCCCTTCCCCACAACTGATATCTACAATTGGAGAAGAGAACGTGCCAAGTTCTCTGACAACCCTAAAGAGCTCATTGGTCTATTAGACATCATTCTTTTTACTCATCAGCCCACTTGGGATAATTATGAGCAATTGTTGCAGATTCTCTTTACCACAGAGGAGAGGGGATGCATCTTCCTGGAGGCACAGAAGAACATTGTGGGTGCCAATGGCACTCCAACCCAGAATCCCACTGATGTTGACAATTGAATTGATATTGATATTGAGGGTTTCCCCTCAGGAGAACAGCTTGGGATTATAACACAGGGACAGGTAAGGAGTGTCTCCGAGTCTATCATGTTTCTAATGACAGGTCTCAGGGAAGCTGCTAAGTAACCCAAAAATTTGGCTAAAGTATATGATATCAGGCAGGGAGGTAATGAGAACACTGTAGAGTTTCTTGAGAGGATTATGAATACTTTCCACTATTATACACACTTAGATCCTGAGGATATGCTGACCTCTAACACAGTGGCACTGGCATTTATAAACTAGTCAGCAATGGACATTAGAAGGAAGCTGCAGAAACTAGAAAGATTAGGAGAAAAGTCATTGAGAGATTTAGTGGGAGTGGTGAAAAAAGTGTACCATAATAGGGAAACTAAGGATGAGAAGAAGATTAAGACAGGGAAGATGTTAAGCAGAGATATAGCAAAATTCCTGCTAGCCCATGGTAATTCAGATCAGAAAGAGAGGGGGTGCCAGCTCTGCAACACTGCAGAAAGGAGGGAATCCAAAGAAAGCCACAAGTCAGAACCTGGAGAGTGCTGTTTACCAGCCTTGGGTAAGAATCAGTGTGCCTATTGTAAGGAGGAAGGATATTGGGCCAGAGAGTGCCCAAAGAAAAAGCTTAAAAGCAAAATCAGGGTTACCAATGAAGAAGACTGAAGGAATCGGGGCTCAGACCCCTTCCCCATGCCAAGGGTAACCCTCAGAGTGGGAGTGGGGAAGCCTCTGGATTTCCTGGTGAACACTGGAGCCCAACATTTGCTGCTTGTGAAGGCTGAAGGACCATTGTCTAAAAATCCTGGGTCCAGGAAGACATGTACTACCCAAAGAACAGTAGACTTGGGGACTGATCAAATGTCCCACTCCTTTATAGTGATCCCTGTATGCCTATACCCCTTATTGAGGAGAGATTTACTAACCAAAATGAGAGCCCAGATTCATTTTGACCCTGGGAAGTTTGGCTGATGGACAAGAACAGAAATCCAATCCAGGTACTGACACTTAACCTGGCCTCTGAGACTGAGTATAGACTATATGAATCACCAGTCAGCCCCAAACAAGACCTGGATGCATGGCTGGCAAAATTTCCCCAGGTATGAGCAGAGACCAGAGGAATGGGGCTGGAAAAACATTGACCTCTTGTATTTATAGAGATCAAGCCAGGAGCAGATCCATTGTGAGTCCACCAATATCTCATGCCCCAAGAAGCAGGGAAAGGGATCACTCACCATATACTGAAACTGTTGTCCATGGGAGTCCTTAGGCCATGCTAGTTGGTCAGTAACACCCCATTATTGCCTGTGGAAAAGGCCAAAGTCCAATGACTACCACCTTGTCCAAGATCTAGGAGAAGTTAACCGTTAACCGCAGGGTGATGGAAATACATCCCACAGTGCCTAACCCTGTGGAGCTCTCTACCTCCAGATCAGAAATGATATTCTGTTCTGAACATAAAGGATTCTTTCTTCAGCTTACCTTTGGCTCTCAAGAGCCAGAATTACTTTGTCTTTGAGTGGCATGATCCTGAAAAGGGCATTAATGGACAACTTACCTGGACCTCCCTGTCTCAAGGTTACAAGAGCTCCCCCATTATTTTTGATGAAGCTCTGCATGAGGACCTGGGCAGAGTTAATAATCCAGATAAAACTCTTGTTCAGTATGTAGATGATTTTCTAGTTGCAGCAGAAACCAAAGAAAAATGCAAGAAGGGGATCCAGATTCTTCTACAGGCTCTAGGTGACCTGGAATATCAGGCATCTGCCAAGAAGGCACAGCCCTGCAAGACTGAGGTCACCTATCTAGTCTACGTTCTTAAAGAGGGCCAGGATGGCTTTCGACAGCAAGAAAAAAGACTGTCATCAGCATACCCACCCCCAGAGCTCAAGACAGGTAAGAGAGTTCTTGGGGTCTGCAGGCTTCTTCAGATTATGCATTCTAGGTTTTGCTGAAATAGCCAAAACTTTATATGAAGTCACCAGAGAGGCCAAAGACTTTTCTTGGACTCAAGATCATCAAAAGCCCTTTGATAAAATAAAGCATGCCCTACTGTCATCTCCTGCTTTGGGGCTCTCAGATATCACAAAACCATTTAAGTTGTACATCAATGAGTGGAAAGGCATAGCCAAAGGGGTCCTGATTCAAACTCTAGGGCCATGTACACGGCCTGTGGCCTATCTGTCAAAGAAATTGGACCCAGTGGTGGCAGGATGGCCACCTTGCCTGTGCATATTGCAGCTATGGCATTACTGGTTGAAGATGCAGATAAACAAACTTTGGGACAAAATTTAACTTAAATAGCCACCAGACAGGTGACTCAGTAATGCCAGCATGACTCACTATCAAACACTACTAATCAATACTGGCTGAGTTACTTAACAGCTGCCTGCTTCCTTAAATCATGTAACCTTCCTCCCTTATCCAGATGTGAATCATCTGCTCCACCGATGCAATGAAATCCTGGCACAAGCACACAGCACTTGACCAGATCTATAGGACTAGCCTCTTCTGGGAGCAGATTGGACTTGGTTCATGGATGGAAGTAGCTTCATTTGAAAGGGACAGAGGAAATCAGGAGTGGCATTGACCATGGAAACAGAGGTAATTAGAGCACAGTCTCCTCTCCCAGGTTCCTCAGCTCAAAGGGTTGAACTGATAGTGATATCCCAGGCCCTTATCATGGGGAAAGGACTGACCATCAACATCTTCATGGATAGCCAGTATGCATTTGCAACTACTCATATGCATGGAGCCATATATCAGGATAGAAGACTCCTAACTGCAGAAGGAAAAACTATCAAAAACAAAGATGAAATACTACAATTACTTGAAGCCCTCTGACTGCCAAAGAGAGTGGCAACAATACATTGTCCAGGCCATCAGAAAGGAATAATGACAGTGCCTAGAGGTAACAACTTGTCTGACAGAGCTGCCAAAGAGGTAGCCTTGGAGGAAACAGCTACCTTTGTGTTTGGTGCAACCCTACCAGAACCACCTAAGCCCAACTTGCTGAAATGCCCAGCCTATATGGAAGAGGAGATCAAATGGGCCAACAATCAGCCAATGAGCCAGTGTTCAAAGGGCTGGTGCCAGACAGCTAAAGGTAAGCTTATATAACCTACCTCCGTGGCAAAATCTCAGCAAAATTCATAGTTACTCACATAGGAGTAAAATGGATGGCAGATACAGTGAGACAATCTAAAGTGACTTTCAGAAACATGCAGCATACTATCAAGAATATAGTGTCAAGCTGCAAAGCTTATCAGTTGACCAACACTCACAACACTGCCAAACATCCTGGATCATGTCTGCAAGGTAAAATACTGGAAGTCTAATGGGAAGTTGAATTTTCAGAGATCAAACTGGGAAAGTACGGCTACAAGTACTTACTTGTGCTTGTGGATACCTTTTCTGGTTGGACAGAAGCATTTCCAACAAAGAATTAAACTGCAAAGGTGGTAGCTAAGAAGTTGCTGGAAGATATCCTACCCAGGTATGGATTCCCTGACATGATAGGGTCAGACAATGGACCAGCATTCAGGTCCAAGGTAAGCCAGGATGTATCGAGATATAGTGGGACAGATTGAAAATTACATCATGCAGACAGACCTCGAAGTTCAGGGCAGGTAGAGAGAATGAATCAGACACTTAAAGAGACTTTAACTAACTTAGCTCTAGAGACTGGTGTGGACTTGGTAATATTCCTTTCCTTTGCCCTGGATAAGGTCAGGAACTCTCCTCACCAGTTGGGACTAACTCCCTTTGAAATCATGTATGGTATGCCTGTTCCTATTGTGTGTAACCTTCAGTCTGCAGTCATTGCAGAATTAGAAGATGATGAATTAATTCCTAAGGTCAGAGCAACTAAATGGGTCCACAAGCAGGTTTGGCCTAGATTGTGTGCTCTCTATGAAGCAGGCCTAGTTCCAGAATCACACAAATTTTAACCTGGAGACTGGGTCTATGTAAGGAGATTTTGGCAGAACATGTTGGATCCCCACTGGAAAGGACCATATATCATCCTATTGACTACACCAATGGTTGTAAAGGTGGATGGGATTGCCGGGTTCACTTTACTCACATGAGACCAGCTAACCCCTTCTTCCCAGAAGGTGACTGCCAGACTTCACAGCTGCCACTGGAATGGAGAGTTCAGAAGGGTACCTATCCTTTAAAGCTAAAATTAACTTGTTCCTAAGCTTGCTTTTTTACTGGCTGAGTGTACTACTGCTCCCAGCCCATGTCTCCATTCAGAGACCAGAAACCCACACCAGCATTATGACTTGACTTGGACAATAAAGTATCTTGAGACTGGTTACTGTTCCCAATTGGCTAATACAAAAAAAGCTACTAGGGACCCCTGGTTTCCAGAATTAACCTTTGATCTGTGCTGGCTGGCTGATAACTCATGGCCTGACACCCAACAGATTACGACGTTCATACCCATGTTGGTGGAGGACTTTTTACATATGTCCTGGAGAGAAAAGAGCTGTCACATGAGGAGGTCCAGAACAATTTTACTGTGCTTCCTGGAAATGTGAGACAACAATCACGAGAATAAAACATAGGGGAGTGAGTTTGAAGTCCTACTGAGGTTCACAGATAAAGAGAAACAAGCAAAGGGATGGAAAGCTGGGAGGGCTTGGGGCCTTTGGCTCCACATTGTCTGAGGGATTAGTCTCAGACTCCTTTTAACCATTAGACTCTCAGTACACTAATTGTGAAGCCCCAGCTAGTAGCTGTAGGACTAAAGTAGATTTTAACAAACTCTAAACCTGTATGGGGAAGCCCTGCATGGGACAATCCTGCTCCAACACCAGTCCTCAGACTGGTAGTTGCCACAGCAGGGGCTGCCAGCTTCAGAATCTTTCCTGAACCCCACAGAGCCAATAGATCCACTTTGATCGATGATATTAAAAACCTTCCAGATTCTGAATGGCTCCCAGCCAGAGCTAACTACTTCCTGCTGGTTGTGCTATAATGCCAGACTCCCTCTTTATGAAGGCATTGGATTCATACCTAATATGATGAGTCCAAGAAGGACACTGTACGAAGATGATCCCAGGACAGCCAAGCCTTAATCTTGCAGACCATATCAAGACAAGGCACCTGCCTAGGGAAAGTTCCCTTGTGGCATCAACACCTTTGCAATCAAACAATCCACACTGTTCATTCCAAGTGGGTTATTCCCTCCAAACAGGCATGGATAGCCTGCTCAATAGGGTTGACTCCATGTGTGCACAGAGATGTCCTTAATTCCCCTACTACAAAGGAGTTCTGTATTCTAGTCCAGTTATTACCATGTATAACCTATTATACTGAAAATATATACTGAAGAAATAATACTGAAAAACCTAGTAATTGGTGGAGGGGAGAACTCATGAGACAGAAGAGAGAACCTATTTCCCTAACTTTGGCTGTAATTCTGGGGTCTGAGCTAGCTGGGGCAGGCACTGGAATAGTTGCCCTAACTTTGCAAGATAAAAACTATAACAGCCTGAAAATAGACATAGATCAAGACATCCAATGCCTAGAAAAATCCATTGAACTCTTAGAGCACAATGTAGACTCCCTAGCTGATATAGTTCTACAGAACAGATGAAGGTTAGACTTAGTGTTCCTGCAACAGGGAGGAATGTGTGCTAATCTGCAAGAAGAATACTGCTTCTATGTCAACCTTTCTGGTGTCATCAGGGAAGCACTAGCTAAAGTTAGAGAAAGCATAGATAGACACAGAAGAGAATGAGAGAACTCCTAAAGTTGGTATCATTCACTATTCCATACTTCTTCATGGTTAACTACCCTTATTTCCACTATCACAGGGCACTTGATTATTCTCTTGCTGTTGCTCACATTTGGGCCATGCATAATTAATAGGCTTTTACAATATATGAAGCAGAGATTGGGGGCCATCCAAATAATGGTGATAAGATCCCAATATCATCCGGCCAACACAGATAACCCATATATGTAGAGTCCATGATTGGCCTCTGAAGTTACCAATAAGAAGTGAGGAATGAGGTGTATAGCCAGCTTGCTTCTGCACTCTACTGTAGAAGTTCCCTCTCCCTCTAGGCTCTCTCCTACAGCAAGCTCAGTGAGGCTTCTGTGGCTTGTCTCTGTACTTTCCCTGAGAAGTGTGATAAGGCTTGCTTCTGTGGCTTGCTTCTGCCTTGCCCCTCAGAAGTTCTGCTCCAGCCTCCTGCAGCAAACTCGGAGCTTCTTTCCACCTCCCTGGCTGCTCTAAGAGGACTCAAGGAGCCTCCAGTGCCAGCCCAAGTAAGACAAATGACAAAAACTCCTCAGCTTCAGTGGCACCAAAGCCAGCACTCTCCTAGATAACCAGGTGGAACTGGTGCCTATCCTTGAAGAAAGGAGATTAGTGGCCCATGTTTAAATCATAGAAAAGAGGTCATCAGAGGTCACAGACAGTTATGGCTGACCATAAAACTAGTTCCTGATAGTCCCACAAAAGACAATCTTTAATCCTCCTCCCAGCCTTGCAATTCTGCCCTACCAAATGGTAACTTGCCTGAGTTATGACTTACCTGAACTGCCATCCCACCCCTTCACCCTAAGCATTCAAAGAATTTCTAACTGGTCTGTATATGAGTGCTAAAACACCCAGGCAGGGGGTCACACTCTGAACCAACACTATAGGGGTTTTTTGATCTGAGTCAAGACTCAAAATAAAAGGACTCTTTTGCAAATTGCAGCAGATTTCACAATTCTTGAGCTCTTCTAAGTTTCCCTGGGATTTGTGTCTGCAGATGGGATGGATCCCTAGGTGGGCAGGTGCTAGATGACCTTTCTTTCAGTCAATGCTCTACTCTTTGTCCTTGCCTTCCCTTTAGACCGGAGCAATTCAGGGTTAATCACCGGAAGCTGGAAACAACTCAGATATCACTCAACAGAGGAATGGATAAAGAAAATGTGGTGCATTTACACAATGGAGTGCTATTGAGCTATGTAAAAAATGACTTGAAATTTCAGGCAAATAGATGCAACTAGAAAATATCATCCTGAGTCAGGTAACCTAGTCACAAAAGTATACACATGGTATGTACTCACTGATAAGTGGATATTACGAAAAAACTCAGAATACCCAAGGTACAACTAACTAATTATATGGAGCTCAAGGAGAAGAAAGACCAAAGTGTGGATGCTTCAGATCTATATAGAAGGGGGATCAAAGTAACCATGAGAGGTGGAGGTTGGAGGGATCATGGGAGGGAGAGAGGAGGGAGAGGGAAAAGGGAGGACAGGATCAGGTGTGGGAGGATGGGGGAGATGTACAGAGGGTCAGACAACTGAATGGAGGTGTATAACAATGGGGAATGTGGAACTGGGAGTAGCCACTAGAAAGTCTCAGATGCCAGGAAAGCAAGAGGCTCCCAGAACTCAAAGGAAATGACAATAGCTGACATACTGGTTCTCCCTCTCCTTTGTTGGGCATTCTAGCTAATCTCATGCCCTAATACAGATACCAGTGCATTTGATTACAATGTTTCATTCCTCTTTCACTTGCTATGTTTCTTCAGCTATATAGATGTTTCAAATCAAGAACTGTTCAATTATTGATAGTTAGTGGAGATACTTCATCAAAGCTTAGATAACCAATGGAGCCTCTTGTGAAAACAAACCCAGAAATTGACAGTTGCAAAACTCTCACTAACTCACTAGAGAAGAAAGCCATGAGAGCTGAGATGAATCTACCATGCTCAAAGCCAACCCATCCCTTTTGCGCAAGCAAATTATCTCTTAACATTTTTTGCCAATAAATCAATATTACAAACCAATATGAAACTGAATCATGATAGACAATTGCATTGGTAATCATTAATCATGATTATAGGCATACTAAAATAAGGTTTTTGCCAACAACTCACCCAACTGAACATTCAGCACAATGGCCAAACCTAAAGAGAGAAGACACATTTTCTCTGGATCAGTTGCTAGAAGCATAAGGATATAATTTGCATCCTACTCACTATACATTTTTCAATCCCCTAGAAACTTTATAGTCATACAAGGTGTTGCCCTTGAAGTCACCATGCCATTCAAACTCCCATTCACTGATTAATAAAACCTGGCAATGTCCCCCTTTGTTCTAATTGTTACAAAATTTAAATTTCTTAACTTTGCCTACAGTACTGAATGAAATTACTCACAAAATCATTTACTTAATGAGGAAACATACAGTAGCAGTAGCCTAGGTCTCCAATGCTGCAATGTATCAAGTGTTCTCCCAAGCAAGATGATATCTGAAATATATCATTCAATATCATATGGAACTTTGCCAGTATTTGGAATTATATGTCAAGAACACTTGTTGGAGGAAATATAATCTTTTGCTCAAAATGGCATTTTTAGCTCCAATGGAGCCATTGAGGTTTGAGGATATATCTCTTTTCTTATGTTCTTTGACCATTTATATAAGGTATCTCAATATATAGCCCAGGCTGACCTTCTACTGAAAACATTTCTGACTGTGTCTCATTAGTGTAGAGATTTGGTGTTTGAATCATATACATGTAGCTGAAACAGCTCTGCTGTCAATATTTTAAAAAATGATCTTTGGTCTTCACTTGAATAAATTTATGAAGATCAAAAATTGTGTAAGACATAGATTTAAAGCTACTTGTATGTTATTTTAATTACTTGGCTTAAAATTTCTAAATACATCTTTTTGGAAACTCGATGTTTCTGTGTGAACTTGAGTTATCAATGAAACAGGACAATGGAGAATAGATGGAAACAATCTGAAAGGAGAAGGTCAAAAAAACCTTGGATAGCTGTGTCTCAGATTCTACTGATATTCATCTCTGAAATATTTGTTCTAGAACAGTAACATGAAAATAAACAGAATTAGGAATTCCCAGCAGGTGGTGAAGCATGAGGAGCAGGATACTGAATGTCTGGGAAAGAAGGAAGGGAAAACGAGCCTTGAATGATGGTAAGCCATTACTGTTATGTCTATGGTACCAGTGAAGGCAGAGAATTCTATCTGCCTTATGGACTTATGAGAGCTAGGGAAGGATTGAGCAAGGAAAGAAAATTTTCCATTCCAAAGAATGAAAAAGCATAGAGTGATACTGTCAAAATTGATTCCTTGTCAGATCCTGTAAGGGAACAATCAGGAAAAAATGACGTTCTATGTCTGATTATCAACTCACCTGTAGAAAGAATGAGGTTGGTCATGGTGTCTCCATGATTTCTCAAGAAGTTTCGGCTAGCTTTTTATACTCTCTGATACCATGTTTCTCATAAAGTTTTAAAAACAGAAAGTAGTTAATCTTTTAATCCATAGCTACATACTAAGCTCCCACATATCATCAGCACCTTTTAAGAACCTATTTGGATAAAATATATATGTCTCTAAGAATTGGGTGGGGGAGTATCATATCTTTTTGGATCAGTCACCCAGCTAAGATCATCTTGGCCATTCACAGAGACTCAGCATCACGTTGTATATTTAAATTAATATATATTACATATATTTTATGCCTAAGCAAACCACATTCTTATTGAAAAGTAAACAAGTTGAAACCATGGAAGCCATTGTTTTTATCATTCATTTACCTTAATCTAGAGATCATTATCTTTTGGCCTTTTTCATGTTATGGGAAACTGTACATTGTTCCAACTTTTTCAACAAGGAACTTTAGGTAAGAATATATTATAATCTTACCTAAGAACATATTGGACAAATATCATTGACCCTCATTCTGCCAAGTACTACCTAGTCTTTCCATTCTGTCCCTTGATGTACAGAGTGAAGAAAACTATTCCCTTTTGCTAGTACATAAAGGCACTGATGTTAAATTTTATACCAGTGTCAGCCACAAAAATATTTTTAGAATTCTGTGTTTAGAATTCATCCCATCTCCTATTTCCAAATGCTATCTGATACTAAACATTGTCTGATACTAGCATGTTTAATTAAATTTTTGATATCTATAAATTATTTACATAACACCTTAAAAATTCTTTTGTATGTCACTCCTCAAGCTCCCTTATGTGCTCTGTTTCTAGAACCTGTTCTTTGAATTCTAGATCAAAAACTCTCTTTACCACTCAATAATATTCTCTTTCTCATATTTCCTGTGGGAATTCTATCACATATTGTCTGTCTTGTTTATATGGGTGGCAAGACAATACTCAGCATCACCCTTATGGGAAAAAGTATATCATATAATGTTGGCTCCTTGTTTGGGTTAATGGACAACCAAAGAAGTGTCTCTATTTAAAATATTTTGTAATTTAAATCTACCTATTCAACTTAGAATGATTAGGACTTCACTGATACCCATTTGGATGAGTAGACAGATCTTGTAATAATCCTATCTAGAATGATTTTCTTATACAATTATCATGAGTAAATACTAAAAGCATTTATTTTACTTTAGAGTTAGGATGAGGAAATTAGGTCACTGTACCATTTCTCATCCTCTGAGAAAATTCCAGAGAAGGCAGGAATAGTCTGTTTTAAAATTTGAGATTAATAGCCATTACTGTAGAGAATTCTGGAAGGACTTGAAAATATCATGCCCACAGTCAAGACCTTAGAGAGAATAAAACATGCCTCCTCACTTGTTTTTGTCTAACTACAGTCTGTCATTTAATATTTATCACATAGAGAAATATGTCTAGATAATCGTGTACCCCACAATATACAGAACATTACTTCATCAACTAATATAAAAGACACCCACAAGCATATTGTCACATGCCAAAGAGTTGTGGATAACCCCTCACTGTGACACATTTCACAAGTTGTATCAGCATAAGAGGCAAAACTGAGAAGAAAACTTATGCTCATCTATGTAATAATTATAAGTATATGTATACTTATAACAATGTTCAGATTGAATCATTATATTTATGTACAGAAGAATATATGTATGCATATGAATGATAAATACATGTTATGATTACAAGGACATATTCAAAAAACAAAGAATCAGACACCTAGCAAAATTTAGCAGTCACTTGTACACTTAAACATAGTTGAATTTAATATATTTTTCTTATTTTTTACTTTCTGTTTTTGAAATTATATGTAATTATGCCATTTCTCCACTTCCTACCTCCAAAACCTTTCATGTATCCTTCTTTGCACACTTCACATTCATGGCTTTTTATTTTTTACAACTTAGCTTACATCCATACATATGTACACATGCATACATATATTTTTAAATATGAACTGTTTTGTGAGCATAATGTTATATGTATGTTCCTTCAATAACCAATTTGTACATTCCTTCCTTAGAAAATAATCTGTCCTATTCTCAACCCTTCTTCTTTGATCTTAATACTTTATATAGGACTGAAATTTTGTATAATTTATGTAGTTAACTATGTTATGTCTCTTGCTTTTTTCCTTGTTCAGCACATATTTAGGCAGCCATATTGGTGAGATTTATCAAATTTTCTTCTGACATTAGACAAGAGAACATTATTAAGTAAACATTCTGATTCTCTGTGTATTACAACTTTTCTGCCTTTTGTTCTATAATATTTCTTTTCTTTCTTTTTTTTTTTTTTTTTTTTTTTTGGTTTTTCGAGACAAGAGTTTCTCAGCATAGCTCTGACTGTCCTAGAACTAACTCTGCAGACCAGGCTAGTCTTGAACTCAGAAATCCATCTGCCTCTGCCTCCCAAGTGCTGGGATTAAAGGTGTATGCCACTGCCACCCAGCTTTCTATAATATTTCTTAAATCTTAAGTGCCAGAGTTGTTTTATTTGTGTGTTATTGAGGCTAGCATTCATAAATATGCATTTTGGTTGATTGTGGTTTTCAGAAAAAGTCTCTTTCTGTTGCAAATAAAACTTTAATGGATATTGTTTGAGGACTGCAATTACTTGTTTGTATAAGAAAACATATTTACAATTTGGTTGGGGACTATACACATTTAGTAATTTTGTGTTTGTAAGTTCTCCAAGATCAGTGACATCACCAACCATTGTCTAGGTTTCTAGGAAAGTCATAACATTCTGCCTTTTAAGAAGTACATATATCCAATGACACATGGGTTTATTAAAATCTAGGGATGTGTGTTACCATTGTACCCTTAGAGTTATTGTGCCCTTATGATATTTATTGTACCTCATAAGCACAAAAGCTAAGAAAGATGTTCAGTGGCTTGATTCTTGAAATTTTGAATCATACCTTCTAATACCATGTAACCTTGTTCTCTTGTAAAAGTCAAGGGCTCCTTGTCCATGTGTCTAAAGTGCATCAGAGGTAGATAGAGGAGAATGTTGGGGGATGGATAAAAAGGAATGAGGTGGGAGGAAAGGAGATAGAAAGAGTATAGGAAGGTAAAACTGAATTGTGTGGGTGGTGAGTGGTGTCTCTGAGACAAGCCAGAAACCTATGACAATGTAAACTCCCAGGACTGTATGGATCCTGGCAATGAAAGATATACAACCTAAATATTCCATATTCTTTAAACAGGCAAGACTTTCCATGGAAAGATTGGAACACCAACCCAGCCACAAAACCTTACACCCACAATTTCTCTTGACTACAAGATCTGAAAGAATAATGAAGGAAGGAATAAGAAGCCCAGTTTTAAACTCATACCCTGAGAGGAAGCCATTTCCTGACACTACTAATGATATTTTGCTGTACTTGCAAATTGGAGCCTAGCATAAACGTCATAAGAGAGGCTTCACCTAGCAACTGATGAAAAGTGATGTGGAAACCCACTATAAAAATATAGTGGAGCTTGTGGATTCCTGTAAAAGAGTATGCAAAAGGATTGAAGGAACAAAGTGAGTCAAGACACTACATGAGAACCTACAGAATCAACCAATCTATTGGAGCACATAGAAACTTAACTGCCAACCAGAGATGATGCATGACCTATACATTCAGCACATAATTAACAGTTGTGCAGCTGGATCTTGATGTAAGACTCCTAAAGCTGGAACAAGGGCTGTCTCTGAGTACATTGCCTAATTTGAGATTCTTTTGTCCTAACTGGGATGCCTTGTTTAAACTCAAGAGATGAAGATGTTCCTAGTTTTTGTGCAGCCTTAATGCTAAGGCTGGGTGATATCCTCTTTTAAAAGGAGAGGGAACAGAACAATGTATTTGAAGCAAGGGAGATGAGAGTGAGGGTTGAGAACAGGAGGGAAGAGAATCTGTTGTTGGGAGGAAAACTTAATTAATTAATTAATTAATTAATCAATAAATATAACAAGCCAATAAAAATCAAACAAACAAAAAACTTCCTCGGTAATTGGGAACATGAGAAAAGCATAGCTATCAAGAAAGTTCACAGCACTAAGAACTACCATAAAGAAATCATAGAGTTCTCAAACCATTGGTTTAAAAGGATATCTGAAAGCTCTATAAAAAGATACAAGCAGACACAACAGGAGTAATGAAACAAGCAGACCCAAGAGGAGTATATGCAAGAGAATAACCATAATTAGTGCTGAATCCAACAAATTTGAAACAATGAAAACAATACAAAAAAATCAACAAAACCAAGAACTGGTTCTTTTCGAAAATCAATAAAATAGACACACCTTTAACAAAATTAACTAAAAGACAAGAAGACAGGATCAAAGTAAAGAAAATCAGAAATGAAAAAGAGATATAACAACAGATACTGAGGAAATTCAAATGATTAGTACTTAATTCAAAAGCCTGTATTCCACAAAATGGTAAAAATACAAATATGATGCATGATTTTCTAGACAGAGAAGTTTATTAATGTATTTAGAGTCTGAGTATGAGTCTAATTTCTGGGAACATGGCAGCTGGGAAGAAAAAGCAGGACTAAACTTTTACATTACTAGAATTCTTTTGAGTCCAGAAACTTTTACCTGTTTAATAAGTTTGCAAGTTGAATATATGCATTCATTCTAGGATAAATAGTACTTGATTGTTTGATAACACTTTATGAGTCTACAGAACATTTAGTAGACATTTTGTAAGGAATAATTCACTTATAGTTACAACAACAAATTGTAGAAGCACTTGTTATGTACTGGGTTAGTATGAGAAATTCATGTCACCACTTTATTCTTGTTGCTCTGATAAAACAAATACTTGTAAAATGCAATAAAGACCAACTGTGGTTCATTTGGATAAAAATTCTAGGCTATAGATTACCATGTGGTGAACTTAGGAAGAAAATAAAATCAATACATCCACAGTCAAGTGTAGAGAGAAAATAAATACTAGACTCTGAAAATGCTTTCTTCTAGATGTCTTCTAGATGTCTCCAAATACTGATATTTCAGGAAATCCACCCTAGAAAATTATAACTCCCTTAATGTGTAAAGCAGTCCTATATCAATTAATACTTAGAAAAAGACAATTACATGAAAACATATCCACAAATCAAATGAATTAAAATTCCTAAATCAGACTGTCTTTTGAAAGGATTGTATTTTGCCTGGTGTTGATATTTACATTTAAGCAGAAATCATCTATGCATAAAATTGAAGTTTTCCAAAAATACAGTCAAGGAGCATAAATTGTTATATTTTAGAAGTATGAGAAATTTACTACATCAAAGATATGCACCCAGAAACCTGCTTCCAATTCGACAAAAAAATCAAGTTTATGGTTGTTGTTGTTGTTGTTGTTGTTGTTGTTGTTGTTGTTGTTTTGCTTTTGGATGAGGGTAAAGTAGAAATGGAAATTCAGGGTGGAAATGTCCAATTGCATTTTCCCACTAAAAATCAAGAACCACAGGAGAAATGGGACACTAAAAGACACAGGTTGTAGAACTTCACTTTGAAAACTTCAGAGCATTAGATATTTTTCCATGACTTATCAGAAAAACAATTTATCAGATTAACAGCACTTGAAGCTTTTTGAAGCTAGTAGGTAGCAGCACTGTGTCACATGAAATTAATGATGAATTCAAAATATTGTGAATGCAAAAAATAACAATTTTGAAAACACATAAAAACACAGTCTGAAATTGTTGTTCATCCTAAGGGGCTGCAAACCCTTCAGCTCCATAGAAACTTTCTCTAACTCCTTCATTGGGGACCGTGTACTCAGTTCAATGAATGACTGTGAGCCTCTACATCTGTATTAGTCAAGTATTGTCAGAGCCTCTCAGGAGATAGCTACATGCTTGTCCTTCCTTCAGTCTCTGCTCCATAGTTAATCTCTGCCACTCCTTCTGTGGGTATTTGATTCCCCTTTTTAAGAAGGAATGAAATGTCCACCTTTTGGTCTTCCTTCTTCTTAGGTTTTTTGTGGTTTGTGTGTTGTTCTTCCTGTATTCCAAACTTCTGGGCTAATAACCACTTATCAGAGAATGCATACCATCTGTGTTCTATTGTGATTGGGTTACCTCACTCAGGATGATACTCTCCAGATCCATCCATTTCCCTAAGAATTTCATAAATTCATTGTTTTTAATAGCTGAATAGTACTCCATTGTGTAGATGTACTACACTTTCTGTATCCATTCCTCTGTTGAGGGACATATGGGTTGTTTCCAGTTTATGGCTATTGTAAATAATGCTGCTATGAACATGTTGGAGCATGTGTCCTTATTACATGATGGAGCATCTTCTGGGTATATGCCCAGGAGTGGTATGGCTGGGTCCTCTGGTAGTACTATGTCCAATTTCCAGAGGAACCACCACACTGATTTCCAGAGTGATTGTACCAGTTTGCAATCCTACCAGCAGTGAAGTAGTGTTCCTCTTTCTCCACAACCTCTCCAGCATCTGCTGTCACCTGAGTCTTTTATCCTAGCCAATCTGACTGGTGTGAGGTGGAATCTCAGAGTTGTTTTGATTTGCATTTCCCTGATGACTAAGGATATTGAACATTTCTTTAGGTGTTTCTCAGCCATTTGGAGTTCATCAGTAGAGAATTCTTTGTTTAGCTCTATGCCCCATTTTTAAATAGGGTTATTTGGTTTTCTTGAGATTGACTTCTTGAGTTCTTTGTATACATTGGATATTATCCCTCTATCAGATATAGGGTTGGTAAAGATCTTTTCCCAATAAGCTCCCAGGGACCCAACCACCAATCAAGGACTATACAGGGTGGGACTGAATGTTCTGGCAGCATGTGTATAGTAGAAGATTGAGTATTCGATCATCAATAGGAGGAAAGGACCTTGGCCTTGTGAAGGTTTTGTGCCCCAGTGTAGGGGAATGCCAGGGCCAATAATTGGGAGAGGGTGGGGTGGCAGGCATGGGGAGGGGGGAGGTAAAGGGGGTTTGTTCTTGTTGTTTTTGTTTGTTTGTTTGTTTTTTGGAGGGGAACTTGGGAAAGGAAAAATTTACATGTAAATAAAGAAAATATCTAATATAAAAAATAATAAAAGATAATTAAAAAAAGAATTTTGCTAAATAAAAATATTTTTTGTTCCATGAAGATTGCGACATTTTTGAATCCTCAGTAGGAAGATTTGACAACTGTTTCCCAACAACATCTCTGACAAAGGCAACATCAAACTTCCTGATTTTTTTTCCATCCAATGTGTCAGATGAAAATTGGTCTTGGCATGTTTTATAATTTGTTATTACCTTATTACAAATGTAGTAAAAGAGTTTTTAATAATTAAAAAAACAGTCTGAGAATTATAGTCATAAAGAAATACAATTATTCAAGGTCAAGAGCATACATAGTATTTTCAACAAAATCATAGAAGTAAATTAATGAAATTGAAAGGAAAAACATAAACATAAAATATCTGCACAGTTACAATAACCAGAAGAGAAATTATGTAGCACATATTATATAAAAGACACTAGAATCAACAAACTTGATGAAGGGTACCGAAAAGTATGAGAGAAGTGCCAAATAGCATATGAAGATAGACCCATCAGGAAAATGATTTACAGGTAAAAAAAAAACTTTACAGACAGAGGGCTTAGAAATATATATTCCAAACTCCTGAACATGATGATTGAAAATTCCAGTTATTATTATCAGCAATGCTATCTATGACAATTGAAAGATAAAAGAAATGTGAATCACAGAAGGCAAAGGAAGGAAAATGTTTGGAAGAGGGAAGGGGAATGGGAAAAAAGAACATGATCAGGTAATTTGGGAAGGTGAAGAAAAAGAGAGAAACCCTGAGAGCTACAAGAATGAATGAAAATGTGCAACCATTGGGAATGAGAGGTAGGGGGACACTCTAGAAAGTACCAGAGATCAGGGAGGTGAGAGACTTCAGGGCTCAAAGGGAGGGAACTTAGAAGAAATGCCCTACACTGGAGAAAAGGAACTTGTAGAATTCACCTCCAACATAAAGATAAGGCATTAAGTGGAGAAATTCTGAGAAATCTGAACAGTCCTACTAGAAGTAGATTACTACTATACAGAAGAAAATTCACATCTGTACTAAGGGTGGCCTTTTCAATGAACATACATAACATTCACCCTATTCTTTATACATTCAGTAAACATGCAAAAAAGCTCCAGATCCCCCTTCTGTGTCATAAATGAGACCTATTTTTTATCAGAATTAAGCTGTCTGCCTTAGCATCACGCTCTGAAATTCATACATATTGGTTTTCTCTGTGAGTCAACATGCAGAAGTACCTAGAATGTCAGAGCCATGATGATCCCAGACTTACAATACCAGAAGTATAAGCAAGCATCAAACAACATGAACTACAGATGAGTTTTTTTGAGGTATCTTTAAAGACTCTTTTCCACAGATAGTACAATGTGAAAAGCCACACATCAATTCTGGATTTCCAAATAAATCCCCCTTTTAGCAGATTTATCCTTCATTTTGGTTTGGTTGTGAACCAGCAATCTCACTATATAACCCAGGCTTGCCTTCAACTGAGACCCGCCTAACTGTGCTTACCAACACAGTTAGTAATATAGTCCGTCGAAATGATAGACATCCAACATTAACATGGTATCCAGTCTCTGAATTGCTTACATTTACTCATTGAATTTAGGGCCATTTGAATATATTCTGCATCTTAACAAATTTGGTAGAAGTAAATTTAAGAGTAACTAGAAGATTTGCAATGACATGTCTTAAATAATGACTGACACAATCTATTTAAATGACCCAATCCTCCACATTGGCATATTTATGTCACCTGTGCCAAATACTTATGGAAAAATGAGGGAAAATATCAGCAAAGAAGCAAAGAACACTAGGATATCCCCCTCATTTTCATCTCTGCAAAACTCTAGTTTCAAGACACTAATAGACACATAAACACACTCTCATTAACAGGCAATAAGTGAGAGAGAGAGAGAGAGAGAGAGAGAGAGAGAGAGAGAGAGAGAGAG
>JADRCD010218289.1:0-25134 GCA_019843815.1 Montemys delectorum | reverse complement strand
AGAGAGAGAGAGAGAGAGAGAGAGAGAGAGAGAGAGAGAGAGAGAGACAGAGACAGAGACAGAGACAGAGACAGAGAGACAGAGAGACAGAAAGACAGAGAGACAGAGAAAGAGAGGGAGAGAGAGAGAGGGAGAGAGGGAGAGAGGGAGAGAGAGAAGCTAAGAGAATGAGTAGCTACAAAAAATTAAAAAGAATACAAGCATTGGATATGAGGAAGACTTTTGTCTAGGGCAATGGTATTAATATTAATGAAATAGAAGTGTCACAATAGCCCATAGTAGAAGAGCAGGAAAAATCTTGATTAAGTAAAAGGCGAGAAGTTAATTCATAAATGAGAATTGAACTGTACTATGAAATCTGCTCCATGGTTGTCAGATCACGAGATGAGAGGTAAACCAGGTAAGACTGATGGTCTATGTTTGATTACCAGCTCACATGTGACAAAAATAAGCCTGGCCGTGGTGCTTTCAGACTGCTCCAACAGAGCCTGCGTGGACTTTTTATACATCAGAGACCCTGATTATTACATGGGTTTTCAGGTAGAATGCAAACACTTAATATATTTTTCTATGACTAATCAGTAAATATACAAGTGTATATAAATTATGACTCAGCTCCTTCAGTATCTTAACACAATCACCATTGTTTCCACCATTTATGGAAAAACAATGACATGTCTCTTAGCATTATGGTAAACAAAATAGACTCAGCTAACATTTATTCAATCAGTATCTTTGGAGCAGCAGTTTGCCACATAATACCTACTTAAGTTTTGTTGTGCAAATATTTCATAAATGGAATCTTATTGAAAGGAAATGAAAAGAATTCTGTGGAAGTTACTAGCTATTTTAAACAAATTTTCTTCCTGGAACTATACCATAGAAGTCTTAAGTGACCACTTGATATAACAACAGACATCAAAGAAATCCTGAGAATTATCAGGACACACTTTGAAAAAACTGCCTCCACCATGTTAGAAAATCTAAAAGAAGTGGATAATTTTCTTGATAGGTACCACTTACCAGAGTTAAATCAAAACCAGATATGTGATTTGAACAACCCTTTAACCCCTAGTGAAACAGAAGATGAATCAAATTTTTTCCAACAAATAATATCCTCATGGCCAGATTCATTTGGTACAGAACTCTATCAGACTCTCAAAGAAAATTTAATGCCACTACTCATCAAATTATTTCACAAAATAGAATCAACATTGACAACTTTATTCTATGAGGTCACAGTTACCCTAATACTCAAACCACATAAAATTTGAGTACTACCAACAAAAGAGTATTACATTTCAATTTCTTTTATAAATATAAATGCAAAACTACTTAATAAAATACTTGCAAACTGAATCAAAGAACAAATCAAAACCGTCATCCATTATGAAAAGTAGGTTAGACCTTAGAGATGTAGTGGTGATTAGATAGATGTAACTCAATATATAAACAAACTAAAAGACAAATTTCACTGATGTCTTATTATATACAGAAAAAGAACTTTAAACAACCCATAACTCCTAAAAGATAAAAGATTTGGAGATATTTGAGATAAAGGGGGTATAGTTAAACATAATAAAAGAAGTTTACAGTAAGCTCTTAGCCAACATCAACTTAAATGATGAAAATCTCAAAGCAAATTAACTAAAATCTGGAATGAGGGAAGGTTGTCAAGTCTCTCATTATCTAATTAATATAATTTTTGAAGCCTTAGATAGAGCAATAAATTAACTGAAGATGATCAGAGGGGAAACAATTGGAAAGGAAAAAAATCAAAGAATATTAATTTAAAGGTGATATATTAATATACATAAGTAACCCTAAAAATTCCACTAGGGAACTTATAAAGCTGGTAAATACTTCCAGTAATGTAGCTGGATATAAATTAACTTACAACTTCCTATATACAAATGACAAAGAGACTGAAAAAGAAATTAAGTAAATAATATCATTTACAATAGCCTCAAACAATATAAAATATCTTGCTGTAACAAGGGAAAGACTTGTATAATAAAAAAATTGAGGTATTGAAGGAAAAAACTTAAGATATCAGAAGATGGAAAGATCTTCTTTGCACATGGATATATAGGATTAAAGTAGTAAAAATACTCATCCTATGAAAGACAATCTAAAGATTCAATGCAAGCCTCTTCAAAATTTCAACTCTTCAGAGACCTTGACATAAAAACTCTCAGCTTCATACAGAATCAGAAAAAAATCAAGGATAGATAAAATAATTCTGAACAATAAAAGAACTACTGGATGTAGGTCTCAATTTCATGTTGCACTACAAAGTAAGAATGACATTATTATACTAATGGCAAAGCATACTATTGGGATACAAACACACACATTGATAAATAAAATAAAATTAAAGATATAACTTCACAAACCCATAGAAAACTAATATTTAATTTAAAGAGAAAAAGACAGGTATACATGCCAGAACCAAAAAAACAAAACAAAACAAAACAAATAAACAAACAAACAAATGACATCTTAAATAAAAGTTGCTGGCCAAACTGGGTGGCTACATTTAGGAGAATATGCCTAGATCGAAACCTATCATCTTGCACAAAACACTATTTCAAATGGATTAAAAACCACAACATAAAACTTCATACACTGAACCTAGTATAGGAGAAAGATGGGAATAGCGTTAATCTCATTGGCACAGAAGATTTTATTAAGAGAATGGGAGTAGCACAAGCTTTAAGGTCAATAATTAATACATCAGACATCAATAACTCTGAAAAGCTCTGTATATCATCATTCAGACAACGATTAAGCCTAGAAATGGGAAAATATTTAGTAACTCCACGTATGATGAAGGACTAATATGCAAAATATATAGGGAACTCAAGAAACTAGACATCAACAAACCAAATAATCCAATTAAAGTGGCACAAGTCTAAACAAAATTCTCAACAGAGAAAACTCAAATGGCTAATAAATGCTTAAAGAAATGTTCACTATCTTTGGCTATCAAAAAATGCAAATCTGAACTACTTTAAGACTTCATCTTTCACTCATCGGAATGAGTATGACAGTGCATGCTACCAAGATGGAGAATAAGGATATTCTGGATAGTTTTATGTCATCTGACACAAGGTGAAGTCATCTAAAGGTGCCAACCTCAATTAAAGATACATCTATATAATCAGGTTATAGTCAGTACTATATACCATTTTTAATTAATAATTTATCAGGAAGGAAAACTTATTTTGAGTGTTACCTTCCTTTGGCAGATGGTCCTGGATTCTATAAGAAAGCAGGCTGAGCAAACCAAAAGGAAGACACCAGTAAGAAACAAAACTGCATAATTTCTACATTAGCTCCTGCCACCAGGTTTCAGGTGCCTGTTTCGTTTCCTGTCAAGGATGGACTATAATATAGAGGTTTAAACTAAATATGCCCTATCCTCTCCAACTTGTTTTGGTCATAGTGATTCATTATCTCAATAGAAACCCTAACTAAGACAAATTGAAACCAACATAGTGAGGCATTTCTCTAAGAAACCTGACACTGTGTTTTGGAAGATTATGGAAGAACTTTGGAAATTTGTGTTAGAAAAGGCATTGCATGTTGACAGATCAATTGGATTTTCTTTGGGATCTTGGAAGACAAGAATATTTAGCCCATTACAAATGATGGAGGCTTGGCTTGTAAAATTTTAGAGGAAATTTTAAGGACTATATTTGGGGCTTTAATTAAAATTCTGTGGTTGTGGTTAGCTGGGGCTAAAGAGTAATCTGTGATTAACAAGATGACAGGACAACTAAGGGAAAGCTTTGCTTCACTGGAATACTCAAAGCTGGATGACTTCAAGTTAGAAATTACTGGATTGAGTCTTCATAGGACCAAGGGCCTCTCCTCCTATTAATGTACAACTAGGCCATCCTCTACTACATAAGTGACTGGAGTCATAGGTCATTACATGTGTACTCTTTGGTTGGTGGTTTAGTTCCTGGGAGCTCTGGGGGTACTTGTTGGGTCATATTGTTGTTCTTCCTATGGGGTGGCAAAACCCTTCAGCTCCTTCAGTTCTTTCACTAGTTCTTCTCTTGGGGACCTTGTGCTCAGTCCAATTGTTAGCTGTGAGCCTCTACCTCTGTATTTGTCAAGCACTGGCAGAACCTCTCAGGAGACAGCTATATTGGGCTCCTGTCAGCAAGCACTTATTGACATCCACAATAGTGTCTAGGTTTGATGACTGTATATGGGATGGATGATCAGGTAGGGCAGTCTCTGGATTACCTTTCCTTCAGTTTCTTCTCCACACTTTTTCTCTGTATTTCCTCCCACGGGAATTTTATTCCCCTTCTAAGAAGGATCGAAGTATCCACACTTTGGTCTTCCTTCTTCTTGAACTTCAAGTGGTCTATGAATTTTATCTTGGGTATTCCAAGCTTTGAGGCTTATATCCACTTATCAGTGAGTGCATACCATGTGTGTTTTTTGCAACTGGGTTACCTGACTCAGCATGATATTTTCTAGTTCCATCCATTTGCCTAAGAATTTCATGAAGTCATTGTTTTTAGTAGTTGAGTAGTACTCCATTATGTAAATGTACTACATTTTCTCTATCTATTCCTCTGTTTAGAGACATTTAGGTTGTTTCTAGCTTTTGGCTATTATAAATATGTATGCTATGAACATAGTGGAGCATGTGTCCTTATTACATGTTGGAGTATCTTCTAGGTATATGCCTAGGAGTGGGATAGCTGGGTCCTTAGGTTGTACTATGACCAATTTTCTGAGAAACTGCCAGACTGATTTCCAGAGCAGTTGTACCAGCTTGCAATCCCACCAACAATGGAGCAATGGTCCTATGAAGGCTTGTTGTCCCAGTGTAGAGGAATGTAAAAAGAGAGAAACAGGAGTGGTTGGTTGGTGAGCAGGGGGAGGGAGGATGTGATAGGAGGTTTTGGGGGGGAAGAGGAAATGGGACAACATTTGAAATGTAAATAAAAAAGTAATAAAAAATTTAAAAAAAAAGAGAAAAGCAAGTTCATGATCAGCAAATTCTGAAAGCTTTCAAACTGACAGATCCTATTCTCATATTGGATCAAAATTCATATATAATATTCTCAATAATGAAACAAAATAAATTATTTTACTGAAAAGAACAATAAAAGGATTGTATACAATGAAAACTTCATGTATGAGGCATAAATGTTGGCTTTTAATAGAAAGAAATTAGTTGAGGATAAGATAGAGAACTTCTAAGAACATGCCCTGGATATGTTGACATCATATTCTCAGCTGACACAACGAGGTCCCAAAGCTTAGCTACTGAGTCCTAAGCTTGTGTGGAATCTGGTTTTACACATATGTTTCTACTGCAGGACTGTATCATGCACTCAGAAATTGGGCCACATACTAAAAAGGTAGTACTGGAATTTCAAAGTAAACAGAAACCTACATGCTCAAAAATACATGAATTTGTACCCCTACACTAATGCCAGCAATTGAAATCTTACACAACTCAGCTTGGTTACAAGAGAAGTACATATGTACATGAGAATAATGGAATGAAAGTAAGGTAACACACCCTGAGGCCAATGATTTAAAAATTAAAATTGCTATTAAATATCTTCATTCCATTTTGTGAGCCACTAGGTCTGAGAGCTGATAATCACAGTTGTGTAGCAGGGAAGTGAGCAAGATAACTCCTTCTACTGCATTTCATCAGATGAACTATTGGAGGTTATTCTCAGCAAGAATACTGCAACTTATACATACTATTAAAAGTATGCACAGAACTTCTTTATTAAAGGATGTAACCTATATTAAAAAAATTAATCAAAACAGGATGAAAAAGACAAATTTCCAAATAAGACAAGTAACTTTCTGAGAGTGCCACAGTACTTCCCTTTCAAACATTTTTTGAGTAATTCTCTTCCACTTGCACTAAACCTCTGGCAGGAAAGTCTGTCCCCCTCTGTCTCTTCCTTGTGCTCTCTTACGTAGTTTAATTATCTTTATTGTAACTTGATATCACAAAAACATCCCAATGAATTAGCAGGTCATAGAATGAAAGGGGAAACAATTCTCTGTGATTTAAAGCAATGAAAAAGTACAGAGAGATTGGAGAGGTTACATCAGGTGAGGAGGCTAAAGAATGTGGGACAGGAACGATGGTCTCAATTACAAAATCTAACAAATTAAATTTTATGCTCTGTTTCAGGCATTGCTGGAAAAGAGTAATGGCAGTGTTTGTAATGTCCCTTCAAATAGCAAGGAAACAGACCTCATAAGCTTAACACTGTCAGCAAATCTGGCATCACTAAAGTCATTGGATTGTTTGAGAATATGGTATCCCCTTACCCATTACAATATTGGCTTCTACTGCTATTTGACTGACAGGAACTTCATGCAAAACTGTCTGTGTGACATTACCATTTAGTCTTCCTGCTCCTGCTAAATGTATCCCAGTAACTCTTTCACCTAATGTTTACTGGTCATTGCATAATCCAAAGAAGCATGCATTTAAACATTCTAAGGTATTGATTTGTTGATAATGAGTTAGTTCCTTGACAGGTTCATATGTGTATATAGTACATATTGATTGCTCTCACTCTCTTCTTTGGGTGACAACTATTCTCCTCTGACAATGTTGTCTGAATCCCTACCAGTTGTTTTGATGAACTAATGTCTGTTTATCTTATTTATATTCCTTCAGATCTTACTAGCACAGTCCCATGTGGTTTTGGTAGAAACAGTTCACTATAACCTGGTGGGTTCACAAGTGGTTACACATCTGAAAGCAAAGATCCTTATCATCACTGTTCTGCAAAAGTCAACATTTTATTAGGACGTGATGGGGTACTATGAAACCACCTGCAATCCATGACTGCCTGTTTAGAGGGCATGATTTATGCAGGCTCAATGCTTTTGTTATTTCATGACTACACTGACTGTGTCATGCTCACAGGTTAGGATTTCAATTAGTCATATCTTCCAGGTATTATATTCTTGAAGTTGCTTTCTCTGCAATATTCCCTAAGGCAGTGGTGCTATTTTGTATCATGTGCTTAGTGTCCTGTCCTCACTCATCACTTTTTCTTAGCAAATGGTTAGCAATGATGCTCTGTTGTTCATGACAAAGACATGCTTCTCTAATGTGTTTAAGAGTGGCCTGTTTCCAAGGTTATAAAAACAGATGTTTAAAAGGCAGTATTACATTGTGTCTATTAATCAATCAAATCACTTAGTTTTTCTTAAAGGGTCTATGATAACCCAAGGCATGAGTTTTGACCAGAATTCTGACACTACCATGTTTTGTTATCTATGGAGGCTGCCTCAATCTCAGTCAGAAGAGTGTGAGTTACATACATAACCATTCTGCCATTATTTATTAGGGCACATCTTGTCTAATAGGTTAACATTATAGATATCGAGTTAATTCCTGATTAAAACTGTTCAAGATTTTCCCCTGGTCTGCTTACAATACGCACTTGTAGTACATGGAGAGCTACCAAGAGACAGAAGGTTTTCATCTCAATCTCAGATTATTTTCTCAATGTTGGAACCCTGGTGTAAGGCATCTTAAGCAATCAGATCTCACTGTCTATGTATAGAGGGCAACTGAGTAGAAAGGAAAGGAAGGGTGCTTTTACAGATCTATAGAACTTCTTTGACCAACATCTCTTGCCACTTGATACATGTTTAATACCTCATTGGTTCCAGGATCAATATTACCATGTTATATGGAGTATTTCCATTGAAATTCTTGTTTGGGTTCAGAATATAGAAGGCTTACAAATTGTGGGATGTAAAACTAAGCCATCAAATTTAGTAGAGTAGAACAGGTCAAGACCCAGAGACTCAGTGGGCACACAACTGAAGTTTAGATAACTCCCAGCTCCCTGCAAGACTCCTGACTTAGAACAAATGCCATGCTTCTCACATAAAAGAGATGTAACCATAGGTCACATAGGCTCAACATGGAGATCTCCATGCTAATGTGGTAACTAGAGACCTGGAGGACATAGCCAAAAGGATTTCCTTCCCAGGCATTCCTCCTTGCAAATGGTATTTAATCTCAGGCCCACCCCAAAAAGTGGAGTATGGTTTTATGAATTCACTTTACCCTATGACAATAAATGTTTTGGAAGACTGTCTTTGCCTACAGAGCCACTGTCTAAGCTCCCATAAAAGGCCACCAAGCCTGTTGCCTGCCAAGCCAAAGACTCTCCCCATGGGACTAGTCCCAAGTAGCTGTGCCCAGTAGCAGAGAAGACTTGGGACCCACAACCCTGGCACTGGATTTATGTTAAGTACTTTCTGGTTCCAGGACCAATGTTTTCAGGTTATATGGAATATTTCCATTTAAATTCTTGTTGGAATTTATAAAGTAGTAGGCTTACAAATGGCTTTTATACACCGTTAGTTTTCATTAATCGGGCTTCATTTTCAAGTTCTTAGTGTTACCAAAGCTTTGACACCCAATCTGTTTAACTTCTTTTCATTAGAATTTCATATGTCTACTTTCACTTTATTTATGGTTTAGTATCCTAACTTACTTAAGAATTTTTCATAGAACTTCCTACTTCCAGTATCAATATACAAAGATAAATATATTAAACTTACAAAACTAAAGAATAGAAGATAGAACTTATATGTGAGTGACAACATAGGGTGTATGCTTTCTTGATTATGCTGCCTCACTCTGTGAGAGCATGCAAAGCACCAGAGATAAACTAACCCATTCTCACTGATAAGAGTTACAAAAACAGTAGGCAAAATTATTTAACAACTCTGTGCCTGACTTATTTGGTCTATAAAATAGAAATTCAATCTAAATAATGTATAAAGTTTAAATATAATTGGGTAATTTTGATGTTTTATGTATTTTTATTTTTCTTTAAATGTGAGCTCCATGAATTTTATTTAAAACACGTACCTTTCTTTCTTATTTATTTTATTCTTATTGACAAATTTAATAGTGCTTTTCTTTTTTTCTTTTTTTATTTTTTATTAGATACTTTCTTTATTTACATGTCGTATGAAATCTCCTTTCCCAGTTTCCCCTCTGAAAAAATTAAATTAAGTTAAATTAAAATTAAAAAAACGAAAATGAAAACAAAAAAATATAACCCTGTGCCCCCCTACCCCTACCCCTGCTCACCAACCCACCCTCTCTTGCTTCCTGACCATGGCATTCCCCTGCACTGGGGCATAGAACCTTCATAGGACCCAGGTCTTCTCCTCCCATTGATGATGCATAAGCTACATATGCACCTGGAGCCATGAGTCTTACCATGTGTACTCTTTGGTTGGTGGTTTAGTCTCTGGGAGCTCTGAGAATACTAGTTAGTTCATATTGTTGTTCCTCCTAAGGGGCTGCAAAACCCTTCAGTTCTTTAGGTCCTTTCTCAAGTTCCTTCATTGGGGACCCCGTGCTCAGTCCAATCATGGCTATAAGCCTCTACTTCTGTATTAGTCAGGCTCAGGTAGTACTATGTCCAATTTTCTGAGGAACTGTCAAACTGATTTCCAGATTGGCTGTACCAGCTTGCAATCCCACCAGCAATGAAGGAGTGTTCCTCTTTCTCCATAACCTTGTCAGCATCTACTGTTACCTGAGTATTTGATCTTAGCCATTTGGACTGGTATGAAGTGGAATCTCAGGGTTGTTTTGATTTGCATTTCCCTGATGACTAAGGATGTTGAACATTTTTTTAGGTGCTTCTCAGCCATCTGGTATTCCTCAATTGAGAATTCTTTGTCTAGCTCTGCACCCCATCTTTTAATAGGGTTATTTGGTCCTCTGGAGTCTAACTTCTTGAGTTATTTGTGTATATTGGATATTAGCCCTCTATCGGATATAGAATTGGTAAAGATCTATTGGTTGCCATTTTGTCCTATTGACAGTGTCCTTTGTCTTACAGAAGCTTTGCAATTTTATGAGGTCCCATTTGTCAATATTTGATCTTAGGGCATAAGCTATTGGTGTTGTGTTCAGTAAAACTTCCCCTATGCCCATGTGCTTGAGGCTCTTCACCACTTTCTTTTCTATTAAATATGTCGATGACTTGTTTTTAACAAAAAATAAAATAAATACATGTCATTTTGTCACAATAAGAGACAACAATGTAGAATTCAGTTTCAGTGCCTGGCAGCTGCTGGTAATCTTCATTTCTACCTGCTCGTCCATTATGATTATCACTACCAGCAACAGGACATCCATCTCTACCTACCACTATCATTGTCTATACTATGACCATGAACTCTACCAAAATCAACATGTCTATCATCCCCACTACAAGTTGGTCACTTCTACCACCACCTACATCATAAGTACCATCATCTTCACCACCAGAGTAACAATACCATAGTTCTACTGAGCAGAAGTAACTTAGACATAACTAACTTGCATAGTAAATATAATTCTAAAAATATTATTCCTTAATTATATTTCCCTTTATTTTTGTATTTCCTTTACATTATGAGTAATATTGCAGATAAATGTCTTTATAGAGCTCTTAGGATCATCTTATTTAAATGTTTAAATCTTAGGATCATCTTATTTAAATGTTTAAAAAGGCATAAAACACAAGTAAAGAAGAGAGGTAGAGATGGGTTTCAAAAATTGTCTCCTTTCTGTCTTTGCCACTGGCCTCCTTTAACTGTCTATAATATTTAAATAGATATTCCTTGAGCCTCAGGAAAAAATAATAGTGACTAGCCTATAGGACCAATAACACTAACATAAGAAACTGCACTCTGATTTGATTTAGATTCTGTTCTACTAGGTAACGCCTATACCTAGTAACAACTACAGGGACAAAATCTGTGAATGAATACAACCTAGAATAGAACCTGCTACTATTATTCTTCTACTAAATGGATGTAATATTAAACTGACTCCTAATGCTTTGTCATCTTACTTACACATTAATATATCTTACAACCCTCAGTAGAGAAGATCCTAGTGAGTAGAAAGATTATAAGCACCAGAGGCTGTGGGTGACTATAAGAACTCAATTTTCTAAAATGCAATGAAACAACATATGTATGAATTAAGAATAGTTATGTCAGAATAGACAATGCCTCCACAAAGTATACAAAGCCCCAGGATGGAGAGAAAAAAAATTGGCATAAAATGTCACCTCAAGATAAAGAGTAATTGGTAATTGGTAGCTGTTGGGAAAGTTAAAATAAGAATTCTTTAAAAGTATAGTCACTGGTGGGATAACTCAGCTCCAGTAGAAAGATATATATATATCTTATATACAGATATACATACATATATATGCATATATATGAATGAATATTAAATTAGAGGAAAATATTGTGACTATATGTAATCAAATTGAACCTCACAATGAAGAAGATCTTATTCTAATACGGTAAATTTTATTTCCATTTTACTATAACAAAATGTGAAAATTGCTAATATGTCTGATATTAGTGAGTGTCTGTCAATCAGACAAGACGATGAAAGCTGGTATGTGATTCCAATCAGACAGTGCTTGGAGCCATTACTGTTATTCATCACAGGGAATTACTCAATCCACTATTGCAGAGATACTGATTTTGATCCCAAACCCACTTTATGAAAAAGCAGGTGTTCACTCAAGATCAAGCATACAGGCCATACAACATAAAATACAAAGTGCTAATAGTGGAGCAATGAGACTAGTGAAGCAGCTAGCTTCTCTGAGGTAAATCAAAGTAAAGTATTTGCACTGGTGTGGAAATTTAACAACTTCCAGAATCCCTCAGGTTGGATCAGAAGATAATTTCATGTTCAATAATTAGAAAATTTATGAAGACATAGCAATTCCTGGTCTGAAGACTACTGTAAAGTTCTTTTCATGAGAGTAATAGCTCAGTGTAGAGCCAGTCTACTAATTACATAGTAGGAGATCATATGTTATGAACTGAATAATGTCTGTGGGGCAGTTTTCTGTTCAGGCAACCTGTGCTCAGTCAAGCATAAGTCTGGAACTCCCGTGACCCAGTGGGAAATAATTCTACCTGTAAGGGACAGGAGTTCAGCCATGATTCCTGAGTCCCTGGCTCCTGTTTCAGCTACAAATTCTCTCTCTTACACACACACACCCGCAGGAGATGTGTGTTCTGTCATGTAGACAATGCCCCAAACTCCCAGCATTCTAGCTGGATCCTATCCACAGTCATGAGATCACAGTCAGGAATGCCCTGCCCCACAGAGAGATAGTCCCACCTCACAATATAAGGGGCGGTTTGCCCCCTCTTCTCTCCCTTGCATTCTTTTCTTTCTTGCTCTCCTCTTTCCCCTCTATCTCTTGCTTTCTCTCTTGTTTTCTTCTTCTTTTCCTCTCTTGCTCTCTTCTTTTCTTGCCCTCTCTCTTCTCCTTCCTCTCCTTTCTTTACTCCACATGGTCCTGGCCAGCTTCTTTTCTTTCCTATAATAAAATATCTCACAATTATGCATAGCCTCCTTTCAAATAATGTATCCTGCAGCTCCAGCAGCAGCAGCAGGGACACACGGGCCATCAAATGTCCCAGGACCAAAGATGGTCAGAAGACTTAAAATCATTTCAAATGGCTATTTCCCACACAAGCCTGCTAAGGACAGCCCTGTCAAAGGTTTTAAACAAAGTCCACGTGCAGGAAGCTACTGCAGAGTCCTCTGCCTATACTCCTACAGGATTTCCAAAATGAGATGTATTGCTCATCTGAGACAGCTGGGAGATTTTGTAGCCAGACAGGATGTTAGACATGTGACAAGTGACTGTAGTAACAAGGAAAGTTCTTTGGAAATTTGTGGTTTCTGGCTTATCTAAAATCACTGGAGGACCTTACTGTGGGATGTTTACTCACCCCCTTGTGAATAACAGGCTCTGATAAGCAAGGAGTATTCTATATACTAACAAGGAAAGAGCTTTGAACTTTGACTTCAATCTAGGTACTTGCTCTGAGGTTCAGAACAAGATCCTAGCCAAATCATAACATTCTATTACACTCTACATACTTTTCATTGGTTTTAAAAATAAATAAATTACGGCTGTATCAAAGTTTAGAGCATTTTAATCTTCCATAATCATTAAAACAAGATTTGCTCACTAGTTTCCTGGCAGATATGTAGAACACAGGTGCCCTCAGGTCCTTCTTCTTCCTGGAATAAGAATATCATTAACCTTAAGGAAACTGACACTCCCAGAAAGTAGTTCTCAATGGGATTTCTTTTCAATATCAGAGAGGTAAACATAAGTAAAATGAAATCAGTGTTCTACTTGTACGCAACACAAATCTGTCATTGATTGATGTATTTCTCCTTAAGAAAGGACTTTATTCCAGAGGAACAGAATTTGACATGGTATACCTATTTTATAACTAACTATATGGAAGACACAGAATTGCAGATAAGGCAGGATGAGGCACTTATCTTCAGTCAGCTTTCCTGTTAAATCCAAGCACTTGAACATGTGTCCATTGTAGAGCCATGTTTCTCCCCACCACTGGGGTGCTGGGCATGTCCTCTGGAGAGAGAAAATGTAAGGAACTTGACTGCGCTTATCCCCACACCTCGAGAGTTGAGTGCTGGGTTTTAAGGAAGTACCAAGACACAACTGCATGAGTAGGAAAATGCAGTCTACCAAGAGGGAGCTTCTGAAGCCTGGATTCCCTGACTACCAGACAGCCACTAGGCCCTGGAGTGCTGCACAGAGACGTTGCGAATGAAATGTTGCGAGTCCAAGACAAACCCAGGACCAGAGGCTCCCAAACACCTAAATATTCAGGTATCACTGAATCATAAGGAGTTGGGAACAGAGTCAGGGGCCCACAGGCAGAGGAGTGTGTCTATCCCAGGGCCAGTGCAAATGGGAGCTCTGGTGTAGCTTCTCATAGATTGTGACAGTTGTCTGGGAGCACAGAGGGGCTTTCTACAGGAAACTTAGGATGTAGCTCTGTAGGAAAAAGCCTTCTCCATGCTCCCCATGGGGGTCCTCAGTGAAAGAGACAGTCCATATTTATTCATGCCATTTATTTACTGTTCATTGTGGAAAATGGATTCATATCAACTTCTCATGTTGGACTAGAGTAAACACCATTTGCAAGGAGGATGTCTGGGAAGGGAAGCTTATTGACTAAACCCATAGGGCCTCTAGGTACATCCTTAGCATGAAGAACTCTATTTTGGGATACATGACCAACCAGGGGATTGTGACACATGTTCCAGCTAGGAATCCATTAGGGTGCAGGGAGGCACCTACCACCTCAGATGCATACTGAGTTTCTGAGGTCTAGGACCCACTTGACCTTATCAATTTTCCTGTCATTGTCCAATTGCCCATAGCACATAGCTGTGAGAAGTGATCATAAAAATATTAACCCTTATTATACTCAATTCATGTACTTGGACTATTTTATGGTTCCTGGGAACACTACATGAAAAAGAGCATTTTCCTATGAAACTTCCCAATGGCTAGAAAAGTTAAAAAAAAATTAAAGTAGGAAAATGCTGTAAAACACAGTTATTGTGAAAGTGAAAGGGAGGTCAAGTGAGGAAGTGGTGAGAAAAGTAGAACAGAAAAATGAGGAGAGAGATAACTAATCCTATGAATATTTGCAAAAAAAAACATTAATACCTACCATTTTTAATTATCTCCTAAATATATACATCTTACTTTTCTATTATTGTAAAAAGACTACAACCAAGACAATTTCTTCAGGCTCACAGTTTCAGAACTGAGTTTATATCCATCATTGTGGGAAGCAGGTGGGCAAGAATGCTTTTGGAATAGTAGCTGAAAAGCTACATCCTAGTCCACAAGCATGATGCAGAAAAACAAAGAGGGAGCTAACTGGGAATGGTGTGGGATTTTGAAACCCTGGAGCTCATAACCAGTGGCACATCTCCAAATTTACTATGAGCTAGTACAGCATAGAGTTTCCCGAGGAAGGCAGCAAAGGGGTATGGAGTCAGAGATAGGGGCTAAAAGCTGTTGACTTTTAGAAATTTAACTCCTTCTTGCTATTTTGGGGCCAAAAGCTGTTGGCTTCTGGAAATTTAACTTTCTCCCTCTCTAGGACCAGAAGTTGGTGGCTTCTGGCAATTAAATTCTACTGATAGGGGAGTAAAAACAATTTTAATTACTTAGGATCTTTACACTTTCCCTCAAGGGCTCTTCACCCTCATGATGGAAAAAAATCATGGTCCTGCTAGTACATGATGTGATGGCTGCTCTCCTTGCTGCTACACCAACTGCTGCTGGTTCCTGCTGGTTCCTACTGTTGAGTTGCTGTAGTTTTCTGGGTTGATGTTTTGCTATTGTTAGAGATGGACTAATGGATTTCAAGACTACTGGATATTGACCACAAAGACTGAACTTGACTGTAGGTACCTGAAGCCACTTATCAACAGAAAGTCTATACCTCCTTTCCTCTCTAACCTTCTTGCTCTCTTACTTAGTGTTGGGGGATTCACGATTAAAGGGATGTCTTCTACATCTATGTGTGTTCAAAAACTCAGTTGTGAAATACATGAATTTGGCAGTGGTGCCTTCAGTACTACATCAGTAGAAACTTGTTTTTTACACTATCTGAGACCCTGTCATCTCAAGTTTTCACAAATGGAATATGTTTACCAGGATGTGGGTGTGTATGTGTGTGTATAATCATTATATCAACAGACTTGCTTAAGAACTGACTCAGCTCCTTCAGTGTATCAACACTAGCACCACTTCTTCTATGCTTTGTGGGCAAAATGATACTATATCTCCAAGAACTATGGTAGATACATATAATATAGATAAGACTAATTCCCTTAATTTTTTTCAGGTCTGGGGACATACAAAACCTGTTCAAATAGAGCAGTTAACTTTCATTATACAGATATTTCATAACTCACATCAGACTACACTCTAATTGGGAGGCAAACAGTGGACTTCCTTGGTAGCTGTTAATTATTTCTCATTCTATTCCTTCTAGAACTACTCCAATCAAAGACTTAAGTGCATAAGGGACAGTCCCATTTTGAATACCACTCTCTGGGAATTCAGTTCATTGCTGTTCTTAGAAACTACTCTAAGTTATAGGTGTAAAATAATTTCATACAAGAACATATGGACCATGAATATTCCCTCTTAGGTCCTAAAGCAGTCTGTCTATTTCTACCATTCATGAGTTTCTAGAAAATGTTTCCATTTGCCAATTTGAAAATTGCAAACATGATTGTGAACATGACAAGCCTCTTTTCCTAAAGTATTTACTAATTTGACCATATTTTGGAATTTTTATTTAGAAATAGCTTCATTTTCATCAAATTTTATGTATCCATGTTATATCCCAATAACAGCCTAATTTTCTCCTCTCCTCCCAGTCCTACCTTTACAAATCCCTCACCCCATTTTCTTTTTTTCAGAGAAAGGGAAGCCCCCCAGTTAGGTATCACTTTGCCCTGGAGCATGTATTCCCAGCAGGACTAAGCATATCCTGTGCCACTGAAGCCTAACCACAAAGTCTAGGTAGGGGTAGGGAATATAATGGCAGGCAGCAGAGTCAGAGATGACATCAATTCTTATAGGATCCACCTGAAGAGTAATCCGCACATCTGTTACAAATGCATATGGGGCCTAGGTACAGTCCTCCATGTCCCTTGGTTGCTGGTTCAGTCTCTGTGAGCCCCATGAGCCCAGTTTAGTTGACTCTGTAGGTATTCTTGAGATGTCTTTTACACCTCTGGCTCTTTCACAAACTCCCAAAGCTCTTCCTCATGTTTGTCTGTGGGTCTCTGTATCTACTTCCATCAGCTGGTAAATGAAGACATTCAGAAGATAGAAGAGAGTTATTTTAGGTTCCTGTCTGCGAGGATACCAGAGTGTCATTAATAGTGTCAGGGGTTGGATCTCTTATGTGAGATGGGTCTAAGTTTCTACAGTCATTGATCAGCTGTTCCCTCAGTCTCTGTTCCATCTTTGTCCATAAGCATCTAGTAGGTAGAACAATTTTGGATTTTGTGGGTTGCTTGGTAAGGACAAATGAGGAGCAATGTTTTATTGACTCTAAAGTGTCGACTGTGGATGTGAGTTTCAGGTCTTTCCTGACTTCTTGAAAATAATGACATATGGCCTGAAATTCAAAGCCAAACAAACTATTTGTGCCTTAAGTGGCAATTTTTCAGAGAATGAGAAATGACACAGTGACTTAAAGTCCTCATCCTAACTCTAAAATAAAATAAGTGCTTTTACAATTTATTATGATTATTTTACAATTCCAGAGAGGATTACTACAAAATTTCTGTATTCCTGTGAATGAGAAATAAACAGTGATGTCCTAATAATTCTAGGTTGAATAGGAAAATTTAAATTGCAAAATGTTTTAAATATAGACAATCAAATGGTTGTCCACAAACCCAGGTAAGGGGCCTATGTTCTGTGATAAATATACTGTTGTCCATGTCACTCTTTACAATCAGGACAGGAAAAAATAAGTAATAGAATGTCTGCAGGGATTATGAGGAAGAGAATATTATTCAATGGAAAGGAGAGTTCCTGATCTGAACTTTGAAGAATGGGCTCTCTTGAAAATCATGGCAGATAACAAAGCTTGAAGAGTGTCATGTAAAGGGTATTTTTGGGGTAGAATATAAATAATTTTGTAGAAATCAAAATTTAATAAAAATTGTAAGTATCACATGGTATTTGGAAAGGGACGATTGGAATAAATTCTAAATATGCAAATCTAAAGTTATTTATGTGGCTGACATTGGCATAAAATTGTCATTTTAACATCATCATCATTATTTAGTAGCAGGGGTGAATAGTTTTCCTCATTTTGTATGTCGAGACAGAATTTGAGGACTAACAAGTGCTTGGGGGTATGAGATGCAACACAATTTGGCCCATAAAGTTCTGCCTGAATAATATCACTGGAACAATATCCAGAGAGTTGCCCATAACATGAAACATGCACATAGATAATAATCTCAAGATTAAGGTAACTGAATGAAGGAAGTGCAATGTCTTCCATGGAATCAACTTGTTTGCTTTTCAATGTGAATGTGATTTGCTTAGGTATAAAATATATATAATACAGATTAATTCCAATATACAAAGATATGCTGAGTCAATGGTAACTGTCAAGATGATCCTAGCTGGCTGATTGATGCATAAGGTGAAGATATGCCTACTTCTTGGATAAACAACTATTTTGTCTGAACAGGTGATAAAAGGTGATGGTTATGGACGCCAGCAAGTGCTGGCTGACAGGAACCTGATGTGGCTGTCTCCTGATAGGCTCTAACAGTGCCCAAATAATACTGAAGTAGAGACTCACAACCATCCATTGGACTGAGCATAGGGTCCTCAATGAAGGAGCTAGAGAAAGGACCCAAGGAACTGAAGGATTTGTAGCCCCTTAGGACAAACAACAATATGAACTAATTAGTACCTGCAGAGCTCCCAGGGACTAAAGGATCAACCAAAGAGCACATATGATGGGACTCATGGCTCCAGCTGCATATGTATAACAGAGGATGACCTAGTAGGTCATAAATGGGAGGAGAAGTCCTTGGTCCTGTGAAGGTTTATGCCCCAGTGTAGCGGAATGCTAGGGTCAGGAAGTCAGAGAGGGTGGGTTGGTGAGCAGGAGGAGTGGGAAGGAAACAGGGTTTGTTTTTTATTTTTGTTTTTTATATTTTTTCAGAGGGGTAGCCAGGAGAGGACCTATCATTTGAAATGTAAATAAAGAAAATATCTAATAAAAAATTTTAATAAGGGACTGGTTATGTAATAAGGGAGCATATTAAGGGGAATGAAGATTTGAATTAAAAGACTACCCACAAAGATTTCTTGCTCCAAACTTTCCATTTTCAAAACATTATGAAAATCACAGTCTCAGAGAGTATAAAAGGCCAGCAGAAGCTCTCCAGAAGCAATCCTGAAGATACCATGGCCAAGCTCATTCTTGCCACAGGTGAGTTGATAATCTGAAACAGAACTCCAGTCTTGCCTGGTTTTTCCCTCACGGGATCAGACAAGGAAGCAATTTGGACACAATTTACAATCTTTGGAATTGAAAGTTTTCTTTCCTTACTCAGTGCCTCCCTAACTCTCATACGTTCATGGGGTGAGAGATTACTTCTGCCTTCACTGACACCACAGACATAACAATAATGGCTCACCTTCACTCAAGGTCAAACACCTTCCATCCCAAGCAGGTGTGAATTACCATCCACCGGGTCTCCAGAGTTCCAGACCTTTGCTCCACTATGACCCAGTTGTCTGCATAGCTCACTGCCCCACAAATTATGACTTGCCTCATGAACTAGCAGGGCCATGAAAATTGCTACTGTGTGTAGATTAATTCTGTTGGGTCTGGGAAGGTATAAGTGTGAGAGTCCCAACAGGACCTCTGGCAGTTGCTGCTCCCCTTGCTGCTGCCCCGATGATCCCTGTTGCTGCAGATGCTTTTGCTACTGCATTTGCTGGCTAGTTGGTTTACTATGGCTGGATTGCTGGATTGCAAGATTGTTGGATATTCTGATGTCAAAGATTAGACTTGCCCCTAGGTACCAAATGCCCCTAGTCCTCAAGAAGTAGCAGAAAGAGGTCTATACCCATTTTTCCTCTTTCTTTCTCTCTTTCTAGTTTTTGGAACTTGGAAGGGATGAGGGTGGAATAGTGTTAGAAGGAGGTAGAGATATAAAAAAAACCAGCAAAATAGCTGAACAAATAAGACAACATGATCAGGAGCAGTCTCTGACTATTTTCTGCATTGGGACCTTTACTCATATTGGGTTGCCTTGTTTATTCAGAATAGGAGAGGAGGTACCTAGTCTTAATGCAACTTGATATGTCATTTTTGTTGATATATGTGAGTGGGATGTTGCTTTCTGAAGAGAAACAGAGGACGAGTGGATATAGCAGAGTGGGGAAAGAGAAGAAATGGGGAAGGGAGGAAGAAAGGATGGAGGGGAATCTGGTTTGGATGTAAAATAAATAAATTTAATTAATTAACCAATTAATAAAAAAGAATATCCCTCAGGAATTTGTTATGCATTGTTCTAATATCTTGGGGATTTTTTTTTCTAGCATCCTATTTGGAATATGGAAATATAGGGTGGTGAATGACTAGAAACAGTTCTATAATGATTTTTTAAATGAATGTTTCATTTTTTAAAAAGTAAAAACAATATAAGTCTTCTAATAATGACTTTTAATATACTGAATGGTTGATGAGTAACATCAAAAGAAGCTTAAATAATGATTATTAAATCATAACCTATGTGTGAGACACAAAATTAAGTCAAAAATTATCATAAGGAAATTGGGAAAAGCTAAAAAGTACACATTATATTCACAGAATATGGACACACACTTTACATTCTCAGAACCCTCAAGTAACCATGAAATTGCTGCCCTATCACTGGCCCTAGCAGTTTGCAGCCTTACACACAGCAATCTCTATCACCCAACTAAGTATTTGGGAATGCTGAAGAGGAAAGGTAGCTCTCTCGGGCACCACTGACTTAACCACTCAAATGCTACTAAGTTTCTTCACCTCACTGCTTGAGTCCCTGGGTCTTAGTACTGACACTCATGTGTATGCAGCAGTGAGGCAAAACAACATCTCACTGTGAAGCTTTAGTTTTACTCATAAGATCACAAAAATCTACAGACACTGCTACCCGACTGCTGAGTGTTTCATTATTTAAGGAATCTTCCCACAATGCAAATGATACACAGTTAAAATCCTAAGGGAGGCAAAGGCATTGTCTAATAGAGTCACACCCATCATTTTAAAACATTTTTAGACATCTTCCCTGTACTTGCCCTAAACCCCTCTAAAAGGAAAGCCCCTCCCCTTGCCTCCTCCTTACATCCTCTTATACATGCACATTTCAAAGAGCACTATTACTCAAGTATGGGGACTATTCAGTACATTCCTTATGCTGACAAAGCAATTATCAGATTTGGCTAGAAAAGCAGACTCTGCTGCATCCCATTGTCACCTGTGATTCTCTTCTCATTTGTAACTCTGGAGACATAAGATAAACTTAGAAAATGTTGGTAATTAGATTAATCCTTAATTATCATGGACTGATTGTCTGAGGCCAAATCTTAGAGTCTTTGTCATTAGCTTAGACAATATTGCAGACAATATATGTCTAGAGAAAATTCCTTCAGTCCTCACAGAAAGAGATTAAGTGAGGGAAGTGAATTTATCACATGTGACACAACTCAGACTTGGGAGAGATTTCAAAGTCTGCCTGGAAGTCAGAGAGTCCATGTTCAAACAATAGGACTTCCTCTACACTTGTATTTAGCAAAGATTGATTTGTGTTCTAAAGAACAACTAGGACTCTTTGCTATATCCATTTATTTATTTCACAATCAATTTGTTGAACATCTACTATGTATGTGGATATATATATATATATATATATATATATATAATCTGATATGATATGTGTGTGTGTGTGTGTGTCAGAAAAGATTCCAGTTATACAAAATAAACAGAAAGGTAGCTTAATGTAATAGCCAAGTTTTATAATTGTACAGAAGATATTGTATTGTTACAATAAGTACAAAATACAGAATAGCAAGATTCCATTTGCATTAATATCAGTGAGAAGCCTCAATGCATAAGCACTATCAAAAAAGAGGAATCATTCATCACTTGAAGAATGAGAGAGGAGGTGATCAACAAAGAGGAGGAATGGCACACCAGACTAGGAGACAGAACCATGTGAGACATACAAAACCCAATGCACTTGGGTCCAGTGAATGTCCTCTAACACACTGACCAACACCTTCAGTCTACCCTTGCTTTACAGACTCCTACTTCTGGAAAAAGTGGTCCACTGGCATATTGTTCCTTCATCTGTGTAATTCATTGTATAATACAAAGTTTAGAAGTGTATAATTGATTTTTTCTTTTTTGTTAAAATCTTAATAAAATGTGATCTATAATAATTTTGTGCATTTATATTATATTTGCATTTCTTTAATAAATTATTTGTGATGAATGATCCTTTTGTTCAAGCCTGTGAAGAAAAGTCTTTTAATACATGTGAGCAAATACATGCACATATACAGAGAGACAGAGACAGAGAGAGACAAAAGACAGAGACAGAGAAACAAAGGACATGGACAGAGCATAAAGAGAACATACACTTTACAAAGTGAGAGTCAGAATACTTGTTTTTCTTAAGTGTTTAAAGTGTTTTCTTCCCCTAATTTAAGGTTGCTCAGTTTGAACAGAGACAATATAAATGAAAAGCTCACAACTACTATATAAATATATGCTGACAATCCTTGAAGTCCTCAGACAGGTACATCAGCAAAGAGGGTTCTAAATTTGGAGAACTAAAGCCGTCCAAGCCTTTGCCGGGCTTTTGTTTCAGGTTAGGAAGATGAGAAAGAAGCCAACTATTAGAAGTTCAATATCATTATTACATTGTAACAACCTCTCTCCCTCTCTGTCTGTCTACCACAAAATCTGTCTAACTCCTAGGTACCACTTTCCCCTTCTCTGAAGCCACTTAATTGCTATTAGGAGTTAAAGTGTCTTTTTGAAAGAAAGACCATAACTACCCACATTTAATCTGTGCTGTGGTGGGGATGGGCACACATTACCGTAAAACTGAGCTCACCATTAGCAAATACTATTATGTAATTTAGCTGCTATCTTAGTTTATTAAATCATAAATTGATAATTGACTTCATTCCCATCTTGAATGATCTATTTGGTGTTATCTTGAGTTCAGTTGCCATATTTTATGGAGAAAAAATTAAATCTGTGTTCAGCAAGAACAATCAGCAATTATTTTTTATTATGTCTCCAATTGATTTTCAAATAAAAGTAATACTGGCTCTTCACTGCCATATTGTAGTTTGTAAACCTTCCTTCCTTTTTATTTTATGAAATAATTTCAACAGTATTAAATTTATTAACTGTATTAATATTATTTCTTTAAGGTTCTGGTAGAATTCTTCAGCAAGTCAATCTAGTCCTTGACTTTATTATTTTGGACACTATTTAAAATTATTAATTGCAAAGAACCATGGAGTTGTCTTGGACTAGCGACCTTGAGAAACATGCACCATGGTTTTTTGTTTTGTTTTGTTTTGTTTTGTTTTGTTTTAGCTTAGAATCCATGTCTTTTAGGGCACTGCGTGCCTTTCAATTCTTGAGAGACCAATGCACTCACTCCCTCAGGCAGTGAAGTCTCGGGGTGCTTAATGAGTCTTTCTATGTTCAAGGAAGTCATGGAAGGATGGAAAGTTGACAGAACAATTGACCTTAGATATTAATCTTGTGCACCATGTATAGCTTGCAAACTTCACTATATTCTGCCAACTACAACTGTATTAATCCTGGCAATTGCCATTATGTTATGTTTCTGATAAGGATATAAAAAGTCTGATTGCCCCTGCCTACACCTCACCCCTCACCCTCTAATGAAGGAAGAAGAGCTAGCCCCAAGGTCCTGAGTGCTAGAGAGCTGTCCCAGCCTCTTACTGGCTGCACACTTAAGAAAACAGTCTCTATACTTTGCCTGGGCAAGAAAATAGAGCTGGCTATATTTACAAAGGTTTTGGATGAAATGTCCCAAGGGCATGAGGAGCTAGAGTGCTGGCTTTGTTTCTTGTCTTCTGCTACATTGGGCAAACTAGCCAGGGAAGTACAAGAAACCTTGCCCTGGTAGTATAGGTACAGATGAGCTAGATGGTTGATCAACTCAGGGCCTGATCCCAGGGTTTTGAATTGGGCCACCCCATTATCTACACTATCTATGGTCTCCTAGAGCATACAAAAGGAACAGTCCTGTAGATCAAAAGCTTTTGGATCTACATGACATTGGTTAAAAAGAGGGTAACCAAGAGGAATCCCTATGAGAATCTAGTATAGGCAATGTACAAGAATCTAGAGGACTCAAAACAAACCAACTAATTATTGCAATGAGCAGCTACAAGTAAAGATGTGTGGACAAAAGGCTACACTGTGAGACACGCAGTGGCACCTTAAAGCTTCCAAGACAAGATTCCATTTTTTTATTCTATCTCATTTTATTTTATTTTTAGGGGAGATTGCAAGGCAAGAGGGCATATACAAAGGGATGGGGAAATGAATGGGATTGGGGAACATGATGTGAAATTCACAAAGAATCCACATAATGGATTTTTTTAAGGCTAATTGTCCTTACTAAAATTTTCACATTATCAGTTGTACTGTAGCACCTGCACCCAGATTGATTTACTTCCTCTCAGCCATATCATGTGAACTTTGCCCAGTATGTAAACACAAGTATTTACAAGTGATCATGAATATATTTAAATTATTTATTTCAATTTCATTTTAGTTTAATTTTTGGTATGCCCTATACATCTAGAACTTTACTCATTCTTTTTTAATTTTCTAATTTAATAAAAAAAATTTAAGGTGTGCCATTATGATTTTGTTGATTTCTATTGTTATATCTGATTTTTTCATCTCTAATATTTATTTGAGTGATATTTTTCTCTTTTAGTCAATTAAAAGTATTTTTTAAACTTGTCTAGGATTTTAAAGAATGCATTCTACATTTCATGGGTTCTTTTATTGTTTTGTTCTTGTGATTCTAAGGCCTAAGTTCCATCACTAAACTGTTAAAGAGAAACTCTTAAATTCAATACAAACATTTATCATGATGAACTTCCTCTTAGAAATATCATCATTGTGTCTTAACAGTGTTATCACACTGTATTTTCATTTTCATTCAGTTTTAAGTATTTGTTGGCTGAGTATCTGGCAACATCAGCAGCTGAGTGGTCTGCCCTGTCCCTTCTGCACTCCATTTCTAGCCCACCTCTAACTGCAAAACCAGATGCCTGGAGACATAAATGACAAATAAGTGAGACCTCAATATGAATTACCTACTTTCCAGCCCCTCTGGACAAACATAAAAACAACAAATGACATCCTGTCTGCTTTGCACTCCATTTTCCAGGTCACACTGGATACCTGGAGTCCATTGCTGCCCATGACAAACAGAGGCCTGCAACTATTAGAAATCATGAGTTCTGCCTTCATCACAGGGGCCTGGCCTCATCCATGGAAACAAGTCCCTTGAAGTCATCATTGGCCTAGCAGCTCTGCCAGCATCTCTGAACATTGCTGCCGCAAGGCTAACAGGTTTTGCCTGAAATC
>JADRCD010218288.1:0-24181 GCA_019843815.1 Montemys delectorum | reverse complement strand
TCCATCCATCCATCCATCCATCCATCCATCCATCCATCCATCCATCCCACCCCACCTACCCCTTCTCTCTCATTAAATAGCTTGGCTGATTTGGAACAGAGAGAGATCAGCCAAGCTACATAAGATGATCCTGTCTCAAAACAAAACAAGAGGTATATTACTGAAAGCAATTCATACAATCAAGGTATAGAACGGAGATGAGAAAAATGGTGATGCATCAACATACACCATATACATGTATGAAAATGTCACAATGAAACAATGTCTTTATAGTTCTATCATATAGAAACTGACAAGAGGCATGGTCAAACACATTTACAACCTTGCAAAGGTTACTTTTAGCATAGGCACAATTGTGGAAAAAAAATAAAAAGATTTAAGTTTATAAAATGTAAAAATATTCAAGAATTCTGAGTCAAAGGTGCTGATTTAAAAAAAAAAAAAAAAAGGTTTAGGTCAGGAGAACAAAATCCAGCTCAAAGCTAAGCCTATAAACTATCGGCTGTTTCAGGAACACAGTAAAAGCCAGTTACCCTGTAAGATACCACCAATACCACAAAATGGAGTTGTAGTTAGAAAATGAGCAATGGTTAAAGACAGGTTTATGCTGGGCATGGTAATGTATACCTTTAATTCCAGCAATTGGGAGGCAGAAGGAAGTTCAAGGTCAGTCTGATCTGTATTGTTTCCGGACAGCCAGAGCTACATAGTGAGACCCTGTCTCAAAAAATTAAAGACTGCTTCACTACGTATCCCAGATTGGCCTGGAACTCAAGAGATCCAACTACCTGCCTCTGCCTCCCAAGTGCTGAGATCATAGATGGGAGTCACCATGTCCAATCATGAGAGTTAAGTAGTTCTTAACCCTAGACATACTATGCCCAGGACCTCCTCCTAATAATTCTAATTAAAATATGTGGGCATTAAGAATGTATACCACAGAACTAACTGCTGCTCTTCCAGAGGTTGAATTTGTTTTTTAGCACTCATACCAGCAGCTCACAACTAAAGCTCCAGAGGATCTAGAGGCCTCTGTGGGCACTGTACACATAAGATAGTAAGTCAAGAAAAGGAGAAACCTTTTGCATTTGTATAGAAGAAAGGAAAACCATCTCCCAATGGTCATTGAAGGTTTCAAGAGGCTCTGATGTGCCATTACACAGGCAGGTGGCAACTACACCACCACACTGTATGTTTCATTTCAAATAGCTAGAAGGACCATAATGATAAATGCTTGAGGCATACATAGCCTAACTTTACACAATATACAAATCTCAAAACATAACCTGGTACCCTTTAATATTACAGTTTTTGTTTTACTAAAAACATTATACATGTCTTCAAGTACTCAAACCCAACAAGCTTTATAAATAAATTCTGAATTAAAAAAAAAAATTTAGGTGCACATGACTGCACAGAGACTAAAGGCACCAAATCCCCTGGAGCTGAAGTCATAGGCTACACTGTGAGGCTTCAGAGGTGGGTGTAGGCCCTCTTGAAGAGCAGTGTGTATTCTTAACTATGGCTTCACTCTCCAGCCCCCATGTGGGGGTATACATCACCATTTGTGTATCGAGGCCAGAGGACAACTTGCAGGAGTTGGTTCTCTCCTTCCACCATGTAGATTCGATGGACTGAGTTTCAGTCTTCAGGTGTGCTGGTAAGTGCATATGCCTTTACCATTTCCAAAGTAAACTTCTCTGTGGAATAGGCTTAGAGATCCACTATCTGCCTCCAAAATGCTGGGTCACACATATACCATCATATACAACTTTTAGAGATGGAACCCAAGGCATAGTACATGTGCTAGGCAAGTGCTCTACCAATGAACTACATCTGTAGCCATTAACATGTCTTTTAAAAAGACTGATTTTTACTTTATATATATGAGTGGTTTGCCTGCAGGCATGTACACCATGTGTGTGCCTGATGCTGTGGAGACCAGAAGAGGATGTCAGGACCTCTGGAGCTGAAGTTATAGGCAGCTAGGAGCTAAAGGATTAACTGCTAAGCACCTGTCCAGACTCCTTGACAACACCAAGTTTTGATAATTCTTTGCTCTTAGTCAAGAGGCTTAAAAAATTATGGCAATCACACTATAGTGCCCATTTTAAAATTCTCCCATTTGCCAGGCAGTGGTGGCGCATGCCTTTAATCCTAGCACTAGGGAGGCAGAGGCGGGTGGGTTTCTGAGTTCAAGGCCAACCTGGCCTACAGAGTGAGTTCCAGGACAGCCAGGGCTATACAGAGAAACCCTGTCTCGAAAAACAAAAACAAACAAACAACCTCCCCCCAAAAAACCCCCCACACAAACCCTTCCATTGAGTGATTCCCTTTCAACTATAATTTGATTTTTAGAAGAAATTATTAAACTCACACATTTTTACTAATTTTACAATCAGGTTAAAGTATTAACATTTTCAAATTTAGATAGAAGCCTAGTAACTGCCTCTGAATGATTTTAAAACCAATCAATCTTTGCCACAAGCCCCATTCTGAGAATCTGTATGTCCATGACACCTGTCAACTACAGGAAAGACTCCATTAGAGCTCTTTTTATTATCAGGATCCCCAGTGCAGCTGCCTGCTGTCACCTCCCTTGAGTATTGGATCAGAAGTGCTGCACATTATTAAGTCAGGCATGGTGGCATGTACAGGCAGGCTCATCCATGAGTTCCAGGACAGCTTGGCCTATATAACAAGTTCCAAGCCACTCAGGGCCACATAGCAAGGCTCTGTTCCCTTGCCCTTCCCACAACCCATTGTAATTTAAAAAAAAAAAAAAAAAAAAAAAAAAAAGTGTTGTATATAGATGTTACTTGTTTGGCCAGGAAGAAAAGACAAGTATCAGGCTGGAGGATGTGTTTCTTCTAACTCAGAAAAGGATTAAAAGGAGACACCTAGAAAAACTAAAGGTTTTTTGATTTAGAAAATTAACTGTACTGGCTGGTTTTGTGTGTCAACTTGACACAGGCTGGAGTTATCACAGAGAAGGGAGCTTCAGTTGGGGAAGTGCCTCCATGAGATCCAGCTGTGGGGCATTTTCTCAATTAGTGATCAAGGGGGTAGAGCCCCTTGTGGGTGGTGCCATCTCGGGGCTGGAAGTCTTGGGTTCTATAAGAAAGCAGGCTGAGCAAGCCAGGGGAAGCAAGCCAGTAAGGAACATCTCTCCATGGCCTCTGCATCAGCTCCTGCTTCCTGACCTGCTTGAGTTCCAGTCCTGACTTCCTCTGGTGATCAACAGCAATGTGGAAGTAAGTTGAATAAACCCTTTCCTCCCCAACTTGCTTCTTGGTCATGATGTTTTGTGCAGGAATAGAAACCCTGACTAAGACATTAACTCAAACTGGCTTTTTTATACAGGGCAATATTATAAGTTCACTGTTAGTTCCAAATTCAACACAGTACAAAGCAAGGAAACATTTATTTACTACACTCACACAGTAATGATCAAGCATCCTGATGTCTGCCCAGGTAGCTTAAAGTAGCAAATATTTAGTTCCCACAGAAGAACTGTCTTCAGTTTGAAGCCAAGTCAAAGAACAGAAGGGAAACCCCATTACCCGCTGAGCACCAGCACTCAGGCACCACTCTCGGATCTGGGACAAACATAAACCCCAATCGGCTTCGTTTCTCCTCGGCTTCACTGATTTACTAGGTAAGAAACACAAGCTAAGGTTCTAACAGCTTATCCGAGACAAGCTTAACTAACTCTAAGATCACATGACTTGACAAGAAATATACAAATGTTGATTAAGAACTTACCGTTCTGTCAATCATTTTAAAGAGTCCATGAAATATACATAGCAATATTTGTAACCAGAAACTACACTAATTAGACACATCATTTAGTTTGTTAAGTTCTACCTGAAAACATGCCATTTTAAGTAAAATCCTAAAAACATAACTCTCAAGTTCTATGGTTTAACAATCAAGTCCTACTGAAGCAGCACAGATTTCCTTTCACAAGCGCAGGCCAGCTACAAGACAAACTGCAGTCTGTCAGACAAACAAGTCCCCAAGTTCTTCTGAAGAACACCAAGGAGTTGCCAGAGAGGTTACACAGTGGCCTTGATCTTTATTTTTCTTTACCTGGGATTCTACAAATTCTGAAATTGATCAATAGATTTATCTTGTTAATAAACAGCACCAGTCGTGCCCACTGATACAATTCAAACCTGACTTTCTCAGTTCTCAAGTTTATTATGAAAACACTGTGGTGACTTGTGCAGTAACATCATCTTACAGGAGGGAAACAGTTCTGTTCAAAACAACTCACCAGGTTTTCTGACAGTAACAAAGAACAACGCGGGGCTGAGATTTGAGAAGGGGAGAAACTGAGTGCAGACAAATCATACAATTAAATTAATGGTATCCCTGAAAGAAACACAACAAGAGGGGAGGCCTTGGTACTTATTTAAAAATGTTCATTAAGCTCCAATGATTGTTTGCTATCCTCATCTACAGTCATGCTGAGTAAGCTACAGCTAAGTGGAAGTCAACTGGACTCACAGGTGTTAATGTTTACATCCTATATCTGCAGTCTCTCAAGAAAGCAAAAGTAACTACAAATAGCTCTATGCCAGAAACGGATTCTTGACCAACAATGTCGCGTCAGCATGCAATGAACTGGTTCATTCTAAAGTGGTCACGGCTGTTGATGACAAGAGGCTTTGTATTTTTATATGGCACATCTTTTGGTCCGTGTGAAAACAAGTTTTTTGAATGTTAACTATTTTCTGACACTTTGGAGTTACTGTTGCTCTTCCCATTTCCATTAGGTCAATATACGGTTCATGGCAATACTGTACAAGTTTAAATTTTCATTACAGGAAGTAGTCTGGGGTACGACGAGTGACATGTGGCTCGCCTCTACGAGGTGCTGGATCAAACTGCAAGCTGAAAAACAAAATAAGATTCACTGTTTCTATTCTAGGATACCCCTGTATTTAATAAAATTAAGATCTTCAATTTTTCAAATTTTATTCCCTTTCCAATTTCAGTATATTTTAAAAGAATAGATACCAACTTTAATAGAGCTAGGTATATTAGGGTATAGTTCTAACATTAGCACTTGGGAAACTGAGGCAAGATCACAGTTCTAGAACTCTCTATATAGACCAGGCTGGCCTCAAACTCACAGAGATCCTCCTGCCTCTGGTGAAATGTAACATTACATCTAGACTGTGGATGTTATTTGAGGAGCTGCTTATAGTTCCTGCCTCAACTTCCCCTCAATGGTGGACAATAAATTAGGACTATAGGTTGACAACTGCTTTCTTATTCCTATGTTGTTTTTGAACACTGAATTTTATCACATCAAAATAAAAGTAGTCAAGGATGTCCTTAATTTTGCAATCCTCTTGTTCTTGCCTCAGTCCCCCCAGTGTTAAGATTGCAGCTTTGCGCTTGGGCTACAACTGTCCTTTAGGCTGTGGGGCTACCTCTTCACACATTGGGCCCCGCCCCTTCTATATTAAGATCACTTATATGTCTGGCTCATTGATCTGACTTCTCATCAAAATATACTTTACTAGCTCTGTAGTAAAAATATGCGCTTAAAAGTTCAATGAGCTTAATGGCATAGGTCTTTAGTCCCAGCATTTGGGAAGCAGGTAGATCTCTGTGAGTTCAAGGGCAGCCTGGTCTACACAATGAATTCCTGGACAATCAGAGCTATATAGTGAGACTCTATTTCAAGCACACAAACAAACAAACAAACACAAGAAATTGAAGACCTAGTAATTCATACCAGGTTCCAAATAAGAACCTGTTTCTGTTATGTGTAGGTCCATTCCCACAAAAATTTAATCAAAAGTCAACCTGTGCTTTGATTTAAGCAGAGCTGGACAATACAAAGCTAGCTCAGACTAGATACTTACAAAGAATACTTAAGAGTGTCGTCAAGTTCCATGATTGCAGCTTGGTTACCACAACGATAGCAATAGTTTGGAGCACTGAAAATTGTTACTACATTCCGGTCATGGCACCAGTTATATCCCTGTAAAAAAGAGGCAGGAGAAAAACAAAAACTTACTTATCTACCTACCTACATAGGTAAATATGACTCCATTAAAACAGAAAACTAGGGGGCTGGTGAGATGGCTCAGTGGGCAAGAGCACTGACTGCTCTTCCGAAGGTCGTGAGTTCAAATCCCAGCAACCACATGGTGGCTCACAACCACCCATAATGAAATCTGATACCCTCTTCTGTGTACTCATTTATAATAATAAATAAATCTTAAAAAAAAAAACCCAGAAAACTACATTAAGACAGAAAAACGCCAAAGAAGTTAATTTTCTGTATTTCATATAGCCTATAAAATGCACATGAACAATGTGTTGCTCAAATGGAAAAATACTTTTTTATAAAAAGATTCATTTACTTGTTTTATGTAAGTACATTGTGGCTGTCTTCAGACACACCAGAAGCAAGCGTCAGATCCCATTACAGATGGCTGTGAGCCACCATGTGGTTGCTGGGAATTGAACTATCTTTGGCAGAGCAGTCAGTGCTCTTAACTGCTGAACCATCTTTCCTGTTTTTGTTTTGTCTTAATCATTTAAAAACAAGCGAGGCATGGTGGCATACACCTTTAATCCCAGGAGGCAGAGGCAGGTGAATCTCCTGAGTTTGAGACCAGCATAATCTATAAGGAGACCATATCCCGCAAAAACCAACCAACTAACCAAATCAACTTAAAATACTATCCACTATTACTTGTGTCCCTGTTGGAATAGGTACGTTACTGTGGATGTAGGCTTTAAGACCTCACCCTAACTCCTGGACCATGCACCATGCACCTCCCTGCACCATGTCTGCCAGGATGTTCCCATGTCCCTGTCTTGATAATGGGCTGAACCTCTGAACCTGCAATCCAGCCTCAATTAAATGTTGTTGGAGATAGGGTCTTACTGTACAGTCTAGGCTAGTCTGGATTATAAGGCAGTTTACCTGCCACCTAAATTACCAACCAATCAACCAGCAAACTAGCTTAACTAATGAACTAATAAGGCTGCGAACTAACAAATGTGAAATAAACCACTGCAATATACCCTTTCTCATCGCTCTACATCTTCATCCTTTCATCATTAAATCCAAGTCCCCCTGAGTCATTAAGTAGATGCCCACTATCAGCCATAGACCTGACTGTCCATCTACTGAAGAGGGTTTAGCTCCCATGACAGACTCTACAGGAATAAAGGACATCTCACTGGCAGCATCATTGTCAAACTCCTTTTCAGCAGTTACTACAGTTAGCTGGACAGGTTTCAAGACAGTGGTGGCACTTGGGAGGCAGAGGCAGGTGGACTTCTGAGTTCGAGGCTAGCCTGGTCTACAGAGTGAGTTCCAGGACAGTCAGGGCTATAGGGCTATACAGAGAAACCCTGTCTCCAAAAACCAAAAACCAAAAACCAAAAAGAAAGAAAGAAAAGAAAAGAACATACCTCCATCACCAGCTGGTGAGCTCTGGACACCAACGTGAGGCCATTGGCATGATTAAATGTCTCAGAAATATCTTGGCCAAAGGTATAGCCAGCTCCCCGAGGAGAGATCCCCCAGCCACCACGGTCATCTGGATCTGACCACAGCAAGTCACACATTGGACCCTAAAAAGCAGGTACAAGTTATAAACTGCCTTCCAAATGTGGAATTCTTTTCTTCATTTGCTAATTCACCAGAACCAACACTCTACAAAAATCACATTCTGAGTATGTGTGCTGAACACAGTCTGAATTTTGCAGTTACTCTCTGAATGAGAAGCAATTCCCACAAGGCACAGTGCGCTCAGTAACTTGTCCCATCTGCCCGTGTATTCGAGTTTCACAGAATAGACAGATGGGCTAGTGGTGACAAGGAAGGCTTCTAAACTTCTAATGAGCCGGTAAAGGGCTCATGTCGTTTCATTTTGAAAACCTTGGTGAACACATGATAAATTATGCTACAGATAAACAATTTTTGTTCTTCCTAAAGAGTTTCTGAGAATTGATCAAAGTCATACCTCATGAGGAACTTCTTGTAGGCGATCAAGTGCTCGGATGTGATCCAGTGTGTCTATGGATGGCGACAGACCACCATGTAGACAGAAGATCTATCAAGATTGATAACAAATGGTAACTATACCTAAGAGAAACTAAAATCTTTGGACTACATGTTAGGCAGGAACCTATACCTGTTCTAGTGTTGGCTACATCAGTTCTAGGTTCTCTGTTTCAATGAGGATGGACTCTGAAGAACTGGCTATCATTCTGACCTAATACCAACTACCGAGTATCCTTGCTCCTGACCAACCATCATCACTGAGGTCCCTTTGAGAAAGTGTTTCTCTAGCTTACCCACAGTCCCTCAAGAGACTGGTAGTCATCCTCATACTCAGGACTGGCAAACAATCCCTAACATCTGCCAGACCCCTCTACAAACAACCCCCAAAGCTGAATGGGTTACATTTTCCACCCCTAAGACTCGATCCTGACATTTCAGTACATAGAAAGAAACTTATCAGTATTTACTAGAATGTATCTCCAAAGGGATGCAAGCTGTAAAGATGGAAAATCAGTGCCTGCTAAACACCAAGAAAGCAGATTATTGGAAAAAAACACCAGCAGTGAGTTTTATGGTACACACACCTGCCCATCCACCAAGGCAGTGAGAGGAAGATAGTCAAAAAGGTCTGTGAAGTATTTCCAAACGTTTGCATTTCCATATTTCCTTAAACACTCATCGTAGAAACCATAAACTTGTGTGATCTGTCTGCTTTCGTGATTTCCTCGGAGTATGGTGATACGCTCTCGGTAACGAACCTAAAGAAAATGAACAACAGATGCCAGCTCTTTCCCAAAAAAAAAAAAAAAAAAAAAAAGAGGCAATAGCCATTTCCTAAAACTTTCTATAGAAGAATCCAAAGTTCCAGTTGAGAGGAGGGGTTAAGAAGCACACATCTCTAAACTTCAGTGATCTGAAATTAAATTATAAACTTTTTTTATTATTGTTGCTATTTTTCAAGAGTGGGTTTCTCTGTGTAGCCCTGGCTGTCCTTGAACTCAAGGAGATCCATCTGCCTCTTGAACTATGAGATTGAAGACATGCCCTACCACAGCCTGATAACTATAAACATTTTTAAAGGTTTATAAAATGTTTACCAATATCATCTCAATTAAAACCAAACTCCCTGCACCATCCTTTGTGAACTAAGAATCATACTTTTGACCTTTACTAAATTTAGTTATGCAACAATCATCACAACCCAGTTTTAGAGTCTTGCATTACTTACAAAGATCCCTCCCCAATCTGCAATGCCCTCACTCCCCTAGCTCCTGACAACTAGTGATTTACTTTTGTCTTGAGGATGACTTTTCTAGAAATTTAATATAAGTAAAAAATTACTAAACATAGTTTCTTGTGCTACATATTCCTTGGAACACTATCCTGAGATTACCATGCTATAGCACAGATGAGGGCATGCTCCCTTCACAGCTGGACACTAGCATTCAGGGTAGCCACATCCTATGGTTCCTGTATCTGCTCCAGTCTTCCTGTCTTAGTTATTGAGCTCATTTTTCACGTGCTTTAATTTCTCTTGAACATATTTCTAGAATGTAGCTATTGAGTTACATGTTCGATTTATATGTAACTTTAGCAATTTTTTTTTTTTGGGGGGGGGGAGTTCTGAGACAGGGTTTCTCTGTGTAGCCCTGGCTGTCCTGGTATTCACTCTGTAGGCCAGGCTAGCCTTGAACTCAGAAATCCGCCTGCCCCTGCCTCCCGAGTGCTGAGATTAAAGGCATGTGCTACCACTGCCCAGCTAACTTTATCTATTCTTTAAAGTGACTAACTCATTTCATATTCTTGACAGGACACTTGATATTGACTGTAGCTACTGTCTTAGTAAAAGACATGTAGTAGTTGGCACTCGTGACTTTAATGTAAGATTTTTCTAATGACTAATGGTGTTAACTAACCATGTTCTTACTAACCATGTACCTTCTAGTATGAAATAGCCCTTCACTACTTTGCCCATTTAAAATTAGATTATCTATCTAAGGTTAGACATACTGGTCCATGCCTATAATCCTAGTATTTGGGAGAGGCAAAACGATAAGTGCTTGAGGCTTCGTACAGCCTGATCCTGTCTCAAGAACTCTGCCTTGACATGGCCCCATGTGCTTGTAATCCCAACACACTAAAGGACTGCAAGCAATGTGAGGACTTGAGGGTAGCCTTGGCTAGAGACTTTGTACAATGAAAACAAACAACACTCCCCAGAACCATCACACAACAATATAAATAAGACCTATCTTATGAGATGAATGACAGGAAAGGTGCCTGTCACCAAGCCTGATTTTAAAATTACATTTCATTTATTGTGAGTGCACATATGTGCCCTCTCATATCACCCATGTGAGTTTCAGTGTTCAAATTCAGGTCATTAGGTTTAGTGGCAGGCAACTGTCTTACACTCACCATGTCATCTCACTGGCCCAAGATAGCCCAAGTTGTAAGATACAATATGGCCACATTTATCTGTTAGCTGCCAGTTTGATCTCCAGGACCCACATGGTGGAAGGAGAGAACTGACTACAACACATATTTAGTGGTATTTGTGTACCCACACATTACACAAAATTAACAAGCAAGCGCAAAACTTTAAATGTGAAGTTATGGCTAGCTCAGTGCTGAATCTATGCTAGCATGCATGAGGCTGAGTTCAGTATGAAGCACAAGAATGTGAACAACTGTTTTTATAAACTTCGCTGCAATTTTTTTAAAGAATAAAACAAAAATCTTAACTTTAATAAATTAAGTTTTCTTGGTTTTTATGAATTTTTGAGGCAGGATTTTATACATCCAATGCTAGCCTGGAACTGCTTCTCCTTGTCTCCATCTCCTGGATGATAGACTTACAAGGATGCATGATCTATTATCGCACACTTATACCGTGTTGGGGGTGAAATTCAGGACTTCTTGTGTGCTAACCAAACACTCTATAGATACCAGGCTGCATTTCCAGTCCCTGGATCACATGAACATAGCTAAGAAGTCTGAGCCTAACCAGCACAGATATTCTTTTCTCCTATATTTACAATCTCTGCTATTCAGTGAAGCCAAGGATCCATTTGGATACATTATTTAGACACCACTAGAGAAAGGATGAACTTTCCCACAGTGTTCACTGGCTAAGGCTGCCACTAGTCTCGGAGTGGGCCCGTACACTACAGGGGTGCTTCTTCTCCATGGTGTCAGCAGAGCTGGGGTCTTCTTCATTTATCGACAGCTCTTTTCTCCATGTGATCTCCCATCTTCTTCCCTATGTTCATGTACACCTGGAGGCCAGAGGACAAACTTGTGTGTCATCCTCAGAAACAGCCACCTACCTACCTCCTTCGAGACAGTGTCTCATTGGCCTGGAGCTCATTAGGCTAAGTTACCTAAGCAGTGAGCATCAGGAATTCCTGTTTCTGCCTCCTTGGGGCTGGAATTATAGATGTACCATCATACTCTGTTGTACAGGGAATTAGGATTTGGGCTTATGACATTTAGGAAAACACAGTGCAATCTTAGTCCTTGGTACACGAATTCTGTTGCCACCAGGGTCACCAGGGAGTCCTGGCTGATGAGTGCTTTCTATCTTGGATCAGGCTACCCTTGAACTAAGAGCTAGTCCCTGTCTTTGAAGAGCCCAGTAATATTATGACCTCTTAAAAGTAACCTGCTCCTTCTACTTGACACTGAGCTACCAGCTTCTTTCAGGGTATCTGGAGTCACTGCACAAACTGCACACCATCTACCCCAAACTCTCTAATTGATAACTGTATGCGATGCAGATGGTAATTACAGATAGCTCTGGCTGAAACTGCTTCTCTAGTATTAGAAAATCACCAACAGCAAGTTTCTTGCTCAGATGTTGCCTAGAAAAGGGGGCAAAGCTTGCCCCTCCTGACTGAGGTAGAGCCAAGGAATATTTAAGGCAGATGCCTTAAAAACCAATGCCATGGTGTGTCAGTGTGGACGCTTAACCTCTACATTTCAAAGCTACAAATGATGTTTTTTATGGAATTCTAAAACTAACTCTCTCTCTCTCTCTTTATTTATTTATAAGAAAGATTTTTATTGCATAAGCCAGGCTGGCCCCAACTCTCAAGCCTTTTATCTTGGCCTCAGCATTGGGACTGCATACTTCAGTTCTCATTTTAATTCTTATTAGGTGATGTGTAATGCCTGCAAATTACTCCATGAGAATAAACTGTTATTTAGGTACTTGCTCACTCGGACATTTAGATCAAATTCATTTCCTAATATTAAAGACAACATATTTTCTTCACAGAAATCTGATCCTTTCCTGTTAATTCTTCCTCACTGAAATTCTCATAGGACTATCAAATGATATAAATAATCTAACGTGGCTAGTTACACTCTCCTAATATGTCAAGGAAGCCATATTACTCCGATAGCCAATATACTAAACTAAAACTTCTACTTGATTGGTTTGCTAACATTTAAAACAAAAAAACAAACAAACAAACAAACAAAAAAAAACAGCTGGGCATAGTGATGCACACCTTTAATCACAGTGCTATGAACTCTGTGAGTTTGAGTTTCAGGACAGCCAGAGCTATGCATTGAAACTATGTCTCAAAAACACAAAACAAAACAATCCCTGGTAGGTATCCCATTGCACTGTGTTCTGAACCATCTCCTAGCTCCAAATGCAAACCTGATGATTAAGTTGACACATTATTTTCCATTCCTAAACATGGAAGTCTGTTCTAAAATTTAACATTCAGATGAATGTTAACAAATGGAAAAGAACATTTCAGACAGCTCTCACCTAGTTCCAAAGGTCAAAACCAAAAAAGTAAAATTACCTTAAGAGCTACAAGCAGTGTAACTGTTTCAACGGAGTAATAACCTCTGTCCACATAGTCTCCCATAAACAGGTAATTCGTATCTGGTGATTTACCACCAATTCTAAAGAGTTCCATGAGATCATGAAATTGCCCATGCACATCTCCACACACAGTGACTGGACATCGAACTTCTTGCACATTGGATTCTTTTGTCAGGATTTCTTTAGCCTACAAAGAAAAAAAATAAAGCAATACATTCAGCATTAAACAGCATTAACAAAGATGCTTTTGTTCAAGAAACAGGACCTGTAAAATACGAAATCTTAGGCATTTGCAACATAAGACCGATATTAACATTTTAAATTTATTTATTTATCTTATCTATGAGTACACTGTAGCTGTCTTCAGACACACCAAAAGAGGGCATTGGATCCCATTACAGATGGTTGTGAACCACCATATGGTTGCTGGGAATTGAACTCAGGACCTCTGGAAGAATAGTTAGTGCTCTTAACTGCTCTCTAGCCCCAACATTTTTAATTTTAAAAATTACACTTCGGACGGTGGTGGCACACGCCTTTAATTCCAGCACTTGGGAGGCAGAGGCAGGTGGGTTTCTGAGTTCGAGGCCAGCCTGGTCTACACAGAGAAACCCTGTGCAGGTTTTTGCAGGTTAAGACATTTAACTCCCGTCCCCCCATTTCATTCTATTTCTTTATAAAGAAATATAAAGTTCTTATCTTAGAATGTAGCATATATGCATTCTAGGCTCGTTTAGAAACTATCATTCAGTTAACAGACAACTATGTGTGTTAAAAATGTACACTGGAAGACATCATCTGAGTGACTCCACCCTGTGCTAGACACTGGACACTGGTGTGTGAAAACAGGTCATTCCCACAGCAAAGGAGGAGAGAAAAGCTGTAATTAAGCAAGGAGAAAAAGAGAACAGACTGAATGAACAAAGACAGCTAAGTATGAGGAAGGAAAGGCAGACCATTTTAATTAGATGCACAACCAATTGCCCATACTGAAATTCAGCTAGCCTATAATCCAGCATTCAGAGCTGGCCTGGACAATTACATATGCAGATCCTCTCTCAAAAGAAATACCTGTCCCCACATAAAGAACAAAGATGCCCACTGGTAACAATTTAATATGAGGGCAACCTTAGTCACACATTTGAAATGCCAGTCTCTATGCTTTATTCCCTAAAGCTGGAATCTTGGAAAATGGGAGTCTGTCAGTAACACTGAGGTGCCCTCCTCACACTATCCATGCAGTCCTAAGTACAACCATGTTGAAGATCACTATTTTTTATTTTCCAAAAACTTTGGTGAGCCTATTTCTAGATATCCTCCAAGATTAGAAGAATATTTTCGGTTTAAAAGAAACACTTCTTAGCCAGAAAAGAAGTATTTGTTTGTTTTTTTTAAAGGCATACACAACACTATCCCCATAGACCATAATCCCATTTCCAGGTGAAATAACCACCAGTGGCATTTTGTGGGTTTTTTCCCCAAACTTTAGACCTTTCACACGTGTTGTTTATAGAAACGAGTAGTTTCCTTTGTATTTTAAAACTACCTTCTTTGGCAGCCTACTTTTCTAACAAATAATGCCTCTCCCAGTTCTTAATGCAGACTCAAACATGGTTGAATTCTTGGTGAACACAGAGACCCCCTAACTATATAGTCAAAGGAGGTGTACAAAGAGGTCACAGCAATGTGTCTCCTAGGATTTGCTCCTCTACACCCATGAAGAGCTCTATTCCTGGAACGACACACGAACTTATGTTGTCCAGTAAATTGGCTATTTAATGTCGGCGCTACCACAGTAAAATGAAAAGGGTGAGCATTGTGAAAAACTTTTAACTTCTAAATCTTAATTTTAAGGCCAGCAAGATGGCTCAGAGGGTAAAAGTGCTCATCACTAACTCCAATAATCTGAATTTGATCAAACGAGACATATTTTAAAAATTTAAAAAAATTTTTAAAAAATTTAACAGTAAGTAAATTTAAGAAAGCTTGTTAGGTCTTTCTCTTTTGCCCTTCTAGCCAAATTTCAGAAAACAGTTATGATTTAACTTAGGAAAAAGCAGTGGTATACATATGTAATCAAACTACCTATTAAAAATGTTTTAACAGGGGCTGGAGAGCTAGCTCAGCAGCTCTTACTACCAAACCTGATGAGTTGAGTTTCATATCTGGCTCCCATATGGTGAAAGGAAGGAAATTTTGTCCTCTGAGCGGTGCAGGACATACACACTTACACGCTTTAATAATATAAAGCTTTTAAAAAAAAAAGTAAAAGATTTTCATTGGGGGATGGAGAGATGGCTCAGTAATGGTTAAAGAGCACCAGCTGCTCTTCTAGGTCCTGGGTTCAATTCCCAGAACCCACATGGCAGCTTACAATTGTTTGTAACTCCAGTTCCAAGGGATCTGACACCCTCACACAGACATACATGCAGGCAAAATGCCAATGCACATAAAAATAAATAATTTTTTATGTGTATTTTTGTGTATTTGTTTGCCATACACGTATGAGTATCCACAGAAGCCAAAAAGAGGGCATCAAATCTGCTGGAATTAAAGTCACAGGTGTCTATGAGCCAGCAGACATAGACACTGAGAGCTGAATCAGATCCTCTGGAAAAGAAGCAAGTGCTCTTAATTGCTGAGCAATCTCTTCAGTCCCAGATATACAAAAACAACAAAAAGCAAGCTTACAAAGAATTGGTTTTATATGTGCTTTATGATTTTGTCTCAACTTTATCAACACTAAGGTAATTACTACACCAAAATAAATTACTTTAAATGCCAAGACAATAAAGGCTGTAGATGTAGATTATTGTGCAACTAAGAAAACTAAGGGACATGTGTCAGAAGGCTGGACAGAAGAACCTTCATGACCTTTTAAATATTTACACTATTTATTGATTTATATTACTATTATTACTATTATTATTATTGTCGTCTTTCGAGACATGGTTTCTCTGTATAGCTCTAGGCTGTCCTGGAACTCATTCTGTAGACCAGTCTGGCTTTAAACTCAGAGATTGGCCTGCCTCTGCCTCCTGAGTGATGGGATTAAAGGTGTGCTCCACCCCCAGCAGTTTTATTTATTTATTTTAAAACAAGGTCTCTCTGTAGAGCAGGCTGGCCTCCAATACAGCCTTTGCCTGTTCTGAGATTAAGAGTAAAAGCATTACCTCATCCAGCCTCTAACAGACCTTCAATGGAACCATGGACAGACTGTATATAGACCTTCATCAATCTGCTTTCAAAGTAGGATACACTACAGCTCTTTAAAGTGGTAGAGCTTTTTAAAATAATTTGATTAGTGTTAGAACACTGGAGTGTTTAAAATGGTCCATTCTCATACTAACATTTTCATTACTCTTGTACTCAAAGCAAAAGAAAACTTTTTTTTAAAATTTTAATTATCACATTTATGTAGCGGGAACACAGGGGGGAAGACACACCTGTGAGCCACGGTATGCATGCATTCAATACTCAATTTATGGAAGTAAGTCTCTCTTCCCATCATGTGGGGCCTGGAAAATCCAACTTAGGCAGCAAGGCTTGGTAACTGACACCTTAACCTCTGAGCTAACCTCACTGACTCCCCTTTTGCTTCCACCAAAACTTTTTGCCCAGGCTCGGTGTGGTGATGCAGACCTTGATCTCAGCACTGGGAGGGAAAGTCAGATGGATCTCTGTAATTCTGGTCTACATAGTGTTTCTAAGACAGTCAGAGCTACAAAATATTGACCTCCTCTGGAAAAGCAAAAGCCCAGCCTTCAAATTTCTCTGCTGATGCAACACTTACTAAAACAAATGAACAAAACAAAAAACTTTTAATCATAACATTTGGAAGGCAGAAGAAAGCAAATTTCTGAGTTTGAGGACAAAGTTTCAGAACAGCTGGGGCTACACAGAGAAACCTTATCTTAAAAACAAACAAACAAACAAACCCATAAAGTTTTAAAAATAATGTAATTTAGTACCATAACAATTGAGTCATCAGAACCCTTCTGAAACTCAGTCAAACATCATAGATTGGAACATTCAATTCCAAGAAAAAAGATTTAATAGAAACTCCCTAAAATAAGGTTAAAACTAAAAACAGGCTATTATACTAAACAAGAATGTCAGCCTGCTGTAAGTTACCCATAGACTGGACATTCTTAAATATAGGCTATTCCAAACATCAAATAAGATGACAGAAAAGTGGGCTAGACTTTGTATCTCATCCAGAGCAATATTGTTCATAGAAGACAGTAATTATAAGAAAAATCCAACCACTTGCTTATCATCCTTGATGGGTACATAGTTTTGTCATTTCTAGCTAACATACTATAAAGCCATCCTCTTTCCTAAATACTTAGTTGAGGACTGGAAAGATGGCTCAGTGATTAAGACTGCTTTTCCAGGTCCTGAGTTCAATTACCACATGGTGGCTCACAACCATCTGTAATGGGATCCACTGTCCTCTGTTGGGTGTGTCTGAAGACAGTGACGGTGTACTCACATACATAAAATACACAAATCTTTAAAATAAATTACAAGTTGAGCAGTGGACAGTTCCTCATGTTGTGGTGACCCCCAACCATAAAGTTATTTTGTTGCTATTTCGTAACTGTAATTTTGCTGTTGTGAATAGTAATATCAGATAAGGGACCCCCCCCCCAAAGAGGTCGAGACACACAAGACCCGCTGACTTAGAATTAGAAGCACATGACTCCAACTCCAGCTATTCATCAAAATGACACAGAAAGTGCAGAAGTTGTTCCTGTCATCCCTAAAGCCAAATCTAGGGCTTTGAAAACCAAAGAAAGACAGTGCTGAGATATCCATAATCACACCTGTTTCTCACCTTCCCCTATCTTCCAGCAGTCCAAGATATAGTTTCCTTAGGTAGACAAACACCCTCAGAATGGCCCTGAAGAAGCAAGCATCACAGTAGACCATCATCATCAAGCTCTCCTTAAATTAACCATGGAATCAGCCAAGGCGAGAGAGAAAACAACAAACCTGTACTCGTTATGGACGTCAAGGCCAAACTAAGCAGCAGATCCAAAACCTGGAGGCAAAACCAGGCCAAGCCCCCACCAAAGGAAGGCTATGTTCCGCTGCCTTCTGACCTTAAGTTCTGGTGTTAAGACTGAGATCATCTCAATGGAGCTCAGCTGATTAAGTTTAAACAGACACTGTTTTCCAACCATTAAAAACAAAAAAGGGGTAGAGGCTATGTGATTGCAAATGCCTGGTATTTTGGAAATAGAGGCAGGAGGATAAGGAGTTAAAGGTTGTCCTTAGTTTTAATCCTTTAATCCTAGCACTTGGGAAGAGGAGGTAGATCTGAGTTCCAGGACAGCCACAACTATGGGAAGAAATCTTACCTCAAAAATTAAACCAGACAAAAAACTGTTTCAGAAACAAAAAACCACTACATCACATAGCATGAATCCTGATACTTAAGCTGTGCCCAAGCAAAACAAATCCCTTGTTTTCAATACTGGTTCAATCATTTAATGTTCATTTTTGGTTCTATTTAAATAAATCAGGATGAAAGCAGAGCTTTCTTTCCTTCTTAGCCTAGGGTCCTGCCACTTATCTACAGCCCTACCCCTTGACTTCTGACACAGGGCTTCCCTAACAGTGCATGCAGGTCTTGATTGACTTCATTATATAATCTAGGCTGGCCTACAACTTGGGTCTTAGATGCTCCCTCCACACACACCATTTTTTTCCTTGAGACTGTGTTCATATAGCCTCCAGCCTGCTGGGCAAGCATCTAGAGATCTACCCTAGCAACCCCCACCGTCACCCCCAAGCCTTAGCCTACTATGTTTACTATGTTAGTATTAGAGGCACTTTCTTAAAGGTTTATGTTTATAGTGTCTTCCTTTCAAAAACAATAATGTATTTTGGCAAGGTGTAGGGAAACATACCCGATTTTGTAAATCCAGTACTCACAAGACGAAAGCAGCAAACAGTAAGACCCTGTTTGCTAACAAACCCATTGCAAACAAACAAATAATATAAACAAAAAAGTGCTCCAAGCAGGTCTTTACTGAGGGAAATTAGATACAGCACACCGGATGATCAGTAATATGCTTTATTATATACATTCACAAATTCTGCCCTTGGGTAGTCTCTAGAAGGAGACATTAACTATCAATCATATTATATAAAAAGGCTAATGTTAGTTTTAATGTTTCTGTCAGGGCAAGATGGCTCAGCAGGTAAAGGCTTTTGTTGCCAAGCCCAACAAACAATTCAATCTCTGGGCCCCACTTGGCAGAAATAAGAGAACCAACTTCCACAGTCAGTGCCCCATAAACCAAAATTTTCTTTCTTGGTTCCAAGTGCTGTGCAGGGATTAAAGGAAAGCATCACACACGGGTGAAACTTTTCTATTAATTAGAGTGGAAAGTTAAACTACTAAGTCTGTGTAGAGATATGCTTTGAAGACAAAATTTAGTAGTGAATGCCAAAGGGGCTGGTCAAGGGAACATAAAACAGAAACATGACTAGCTCTGCAGAGCCTTTGTGAACTCAACTTTCCAAGTGCCCTTATATCCAGGTAAACTGGGCCAGTCTAGAGCCAAAGCCTGCAGCCTTTTTGCTCTGCTCCAACACAAGGGTAAGAATTACCATCTGCAAGATAGTCATTAACCAGGAAACAAAAATGTGGACTTAAAAATGCCATCTATACTAGAATTGACTGAAACAGGAAGAAGGGATGGGGGAGCAACCAGCCAGTTGGTCATCTAATTCACAAATACTCAGGACTCAGAAACATACTCTCTCTGTGTTCACCGTTCCAATACACAACCCCACTTTATAAATAGGTAAAACGTGGCTGGAGAGATGGCTCAGTGGTTAAGAGTGCTGACTGCTCTTTCAGAGGTCCTGAGTTCAATTCCTAGCAACCACATGGTTGTTCACAAGCCTTCTGTAATGGGACCAGATGCCCTCTTCTGGTATGTCTGAAGACAGTGACAGTGTACTCATATACATAAACAAATTAAAAAAATAAATAGGTAAAACCACTGTACTGTGAAGAAACGAAGCAGTTAATCCTAGATTGTTCAACAGTTGCTTCTCATCCCCATAACTGGCAGCTAGAGAGCGCTCCCTTCATTAGCCTACTCTACTCCTATAAAGAAAGCTATTTAAAACAATGACACCACCAACAAAACACTTCCCCTCCCCAACCTAGTCCAGCTTAATTAGAGCAAAGGAGTAAGAGGGATGGCTTTTCCAAAGATGAGTTTTTGTTTTTTTAAAGGAAATAAAAAGAAGAAATAAGAGAAAGTCACAGTAGCAACAAAGTGCTGGTCTCCTTAGTGCCCTTAAGACTCAACTCACAACTCAGGGCTTATTTTCTACACATTAAAAAGACACTTTACTGTTAACTCTGACATGACAAATGTTGACTTACCAGACTGAATATAGAAATGAATGTTGTCCCACTCATTCCTACAGGGTGGGTCACTCCCTCTTTCTGTGGCTGGGCTTTGTGCAAGCCAGGCAGGTGCTATATGGCTGAACGATACATCCCTCGCTTTCTCTTCATTTATTTTGAGACAGAATCACAAAACTATGTTATGTGGCTGGTTTTGAACATGCACAATCCTTCTGCCTCAGCCTCTGAATAGCTGGGACTCTATACACTACCAGGTCTGGTTTCCAAGGCCATCATCCTTGCCACTACTCAAGATTCACCTTTATTTAGACAGAGAATTATGAACCCTCATCAGAGAACAGGAAGGACCCAGGAATCAGCATGTGAAAATACTTCTCATTCAGCCACTCTATGCCAGGAGCACATGGATCAAACTCATAGGTGTGTGGAGGCTTCGGAGATTAAAAGAATAGGATTTTATAAATGCCTGGCAACCAAAAAAAAAAAAAAAAAAAAAAAAACAAACCCCTACCTTTATTAAAATGTTTTATAATTCAGTCTCTCCTTATTATTTTATACTATGTGATGAATAAAATTAGCCACATGAAATGAAAGAATCACTGTTTCCAAGAGAGGTAGAACAACACTATCTGACATGAATGGAGCCTGGCAGCAATAGGAACACAATGCTTCAGTTTACAGAACCACCAAGTACACAATTCATGTTGGCCCAATCCACACACACTTTTCATCATTACCATCTCAACAGGGCTCTTAAAGCAAGATGGGGACATTGGGATTAGTCCCAAGCAGCCTAACTCCAGCCACTTAACCTTTCCAAGCCCTTGCTTTGTATCTACAATCAACAACAGCGACTATGCCGTAAACATTCTAACATGCCTCTCCCAACTGTCCTTAATATGTTAACTCCTGCTATGGAAACAGCCTTTTAAATTAGTAAATATATTACTTTATATAAGAACTTAATCTTGGGGGTGGGAGAGATGGCTCAGCAGTTTAGAGCACTTGTTCTTGCAAAGGACCTGAGTTTTATTTCAAGTACCCACTTCGTGGTTTATAACCATCCATAATTCCAATCAACCTCCTAGAGGACTGAGGACCAGGCATGTACATGGTGCACATACATATACACAGGCAAACACCCATAAAAAATAAATCTTAAAAATAAAAGAAAAAAAGAATATAATCTTGGTCAAAAAGTTTAGCTTAACAATGGGTGGTGATGACACATGTTCTTAATCCCAGCGCTTGAAAATCTGAGTTCAAGACCAGCCTGGTCTATAGAGTGAGTTCCAGGAAAGCCAGGGCTACACAGAGAAACCTTGTCTCAAGAAAACAAAAATACAAAAATCAAACAAAACAAAAATCAGCTTATCAAATCAATAACAAGCACTTTCTTTTTTCCATTCTCAAGTAACAAATGTTTAAACTAAACGACATCATAATGTCTATATTTGAGACAGGACCTCTCTAATGTAATCCTGGCTGTCCTCAAATTCGAAGATCTGCCTACTTCTTTCCCAAGTCTTGGCTGACCTAGAGCTCACTATATAGATTAGACTGGCCTCAAACTCACAGAAGTCCATCTGCCTCTGACTCTTAACCATCCTCCTTAGCATCAGCTTCCTGAGTGCTGGAATTATAAGCATGCATGACCACACTCAGCAAGTTGATAGTATTTACTTTTTTCAATCTGTCAATGGAACTGTGCCTAAGATGGAACTGCATATGCTCACCCAAAACACCAAGCTCCCTCAACAGCAAGGTACATACTTGGACACACAGTAAGCTTAGCTTGGGTAGAAACTTGAAGCCCATCTTTATTTTTAATGAGTCAGCAATATAAAAACCATGCTCACCACTGTTATGATAGACATTTGGATCCTTTCTGCTTGCAAGCAAGACTGCTACTGATGACTGTGGTTACACAGTGAACATTCGAGGTTTATTTCTATCTTTACATAACGGAAGCCTCTGATGCTATCATCTCTTCTTATGAGAGCATTAGGAGTTATTTCTAGACCAGGTTGGCCTCGAACTCAGAAACTCGCCTGCCTCTGCCTCCCAAATGCTGGGATTAAAGGCGTTCGACACCTGGCTGGTTTTTTGTTAAAGCTGGAAATGATGGCATTTATCTCTAATTCCAGCATTCAGGAGACTGAAGCAGGATGGTAAGTCTGAGGTTGGCTTGAGTTACAGAACACAGCTGTCTCACAAATAAAATAAATGAATAAATGTTTAAAAGGCAATCTCACCAAAATCAAATGTCGTTTTCATGTTGCCACTGAATTGGCAATAAAACATTACAAATGGGAAGTGGTGCGCCTCAGACAGGTACAAGGCACCCAATTCACTGTCTAAACATTTTAGTATTGTTTGGAAGTTTAAGTTGTGACAAAAGTTAAACACAATTAAAAGCAACAATGTTCACTAAAGCAATCTATTTCAAGGAAACTTTAAAATAGATTTAAAAACAATTTTTTTTAAATTTACTTTTTTGGGGGTGGGGGGAGATAACATCTCATCTTGTAATTCTGGCTGGCCCCTGCTTCCCTAATGCTGGGATGAAAGGCATGCACACCAATACCTGGCTTCAAGTATTACTTTTTATGTGGCTCTAAAATTGAAACTAGACTACCAAGTTGGCTCAGTGATGAAGAGTCTATGTTGCTTTCGCAGAGGGTTAAAGTTGGGTTCCCAGCACCCAAGTTCAGTGGGTTAAAAACCATCAGGTTCCAGGAGATCCAACACCCTCTCTGGCCTCCTTGGGCACCTCCACACATTTGCATACACAATACACACATACAAACATTAAAATCCCAACATCTATACATATTGAGAAAAAGAGATCTAAGCTGACTAGCCTCACCCCACCTTTGAATGTAGTACGTCTACCAGTCTTCCGAGAGCAAGCCTACCTGATGGTCCACGTTCTACTCATTTCCATAGATTAGTTTCTTGTTGGTAATAAAGACACTACAACAAAAATAATTTTGGGGAGCCAGTTTTGCTTTTCCATCTATCTTTGAACTCGATGTGTAGATCAGAGATCCTCCTGAATGTTAGAATTAATGGGGGATACCACTATGCCTGGTTTCAAGACTCATTTATTTTGGTTCACAGACCTAGTTCATCCCAGCAGGGAAGTCACGGCTGCAGGAATTTGAGGGAGTTGCTCTTATGACCTCGAGAGAAACTCAGCAATGAATTCATGTTCACAACTGTTACATTTATTTGTAAGGATACCTGAGAGGACGACTTGAAGGAGTCCATTCTCTCCACCATGTAGGTCCTATAAGGAAGGGGTCAAACTCAGGTCATTGGGGATCTTCCTCTACCCTTACACAATTGAGTACCCCTCCCTCCCAATTTAGGGAAAGGTGCCATCTACAGTGGGTGTGCCTTCCCATCTCAACATAAAGAAGATGCTCCTACAACATGCTCATCTGATTTTCTGAGACTTCCTATCCAGGTAACTCTAGAGTGGTAGTTCTGTTTTGGGGGCCCAAATAACCCTTTCACGGGGGTCATATATCATGTGTCCTGCACACTAGATATTTACAATTCAAAACAGCAGCAAAATTACAGTTATGAGGTAGCAACAAAATACTTTTATGGTTGGGGTCATCACAACATGAGGAACTATGTTAAAGGTCACAGCATTAGGAAGGCTGAGAACCACTGCTCTAGAGTGTGAAGTTGGCAATGCCATCCTAGTCTTTCCAACTAGATTAAAAGTTCCTTGAGAATATGTATAAGGTATTCTTCAGTGTCTTCTGGTTGCCTTCATAAGAGCATATGTATTTTCACTATTTTTAAGTACAGAAACAAGAACCAAGCAAATAAATGGTTTACCTGAAAAAAACCAGTCACACTCACTCAGTTGGAAAACGAA
>JADRCD010218287.1:0-22068 GCA_019843815.1 Montemys delectorum | reverse complement strand
CTGAGTTTCCTTTCTATGTGTGTAGGAGATACCTGGTGATTTTCTATGACACCTAAGGCTAACACCCTCTCACAGCATTTTAAGGTTGGTCACGAGAGAATGGGAGCCGGGGCAGGTGAGATTAATATATTCAGGCTTGGCCCAGTATGCAGTCATCTGAGAATTCACCAGTGGACAACTGGACCAGTGTTCCTCATAAACAGCTTCCCCAAACAACAGAAAAACAGTTTGTTCACGGACCATTTACCAAAGGAATTCAGATGTCTGCCTTGGGTTATCTGAAGGTGGCCAAGCCTGAAAGGAGATAGCCCCGTAGCAGCTCGAGGGACAGTAATTATAAAAACAGGTCCAGGAGATGAAGGGCAAAGGTGAGGCTGGTAAAGACTGAGATGACGTGAAAATCACATGTTTCCAACATAGGTCACCAAATCAGTTCTTGTTTCCTCAAGTTGCCATGACGCTTCACAGTCAACTATGTAAAAGGTACTTGCTCCATGACATATTCACAAAGGGGGTTCTGGTATTTTGTTGGTTGTAAAAGGAGGGTTTTGCAGTACCAAAGGCTGTAATTCTAGAGAGTATATGTAATCTGTGGACTGTGGCACTAAGAAGTCAGACACTAACCCCCCCCCCCCCCCCCATTGTCCCCCCCGTCTCCTCTGTCACTGACAACCCCCCCCCCGTCCCCTCCCTTCTACCCCCCCCCACCAATCCCTGAATTGGGAACGTCGTTTTACCCTTTAATGGTCACTTCTGGTTAGTCAGCTATTCTCCTCTCAGCTACTGGCAAGACTTGACTTGGAGGAACAGAGATCTTCCCTTTGCTCAGGGATCAGGCGTGGACAAGCACTATGGCTCCGAGGTGACTTTTGTTGAGCACATTAGAGCCTCTTTCTTGCAGGAGGCATGCAGCTCCTTAATTGCCCCACCCTTACCCCCTGGGCCAAGGTCTGCCCTACTGTGATTTCCTTTACACATCTGTATATTTTAAGGAAAAGCAGTGCCCCCACTAGTAAGAAAAATACTCTCTTTTATCTGAACAGTAAGAAATTTGAGGTTGAAGATTCCAACTTTCAGTGATGTCGGCTCGAAGGTTTTGATTGGTTTGGGCCAGGTGGTTAGCAGAAGGCAAGGAGCGTCCCCTTAGGAACACAGGCCTCCCTTATTTGTTCCCTTTGCTTTGTCCCTTGAGCCACTATGCAGAAATTATTCACCAGCCTGCTCAGCACAGGCTGCTGGGGAGGAGCCCATAAAATCGGGTGCTGAATTTGGACTCAGACTACCACAGTTACTGGACCTACACAGTGGCTTTCTCATAGTTGCAAGGGAAGTAAGTGGATGGTGCCTTCCCACCAGTTAACTTGACAGAAGTAACAGAGCGGGGACGTGGCTTCTCAGATTGGCTGGAAATCCATCAGAGCAAATATGTAAATAGGCAGTACACACAACAACCATCCTACCCAAACCCTCTCAGACTAACTTATCCATGGCTTATGATTGATAGAAATAAGATCTATGTCACCCCAAAGCAACAGTGACAGTGCTTAAGACTTGAAAGGATCACAGAAAAGAGCTTAGTGTACACGGTGTCTCCAAAGAGTCACGAAGGAAGAACACAGTCAGCAAGGTGTCTCTTCATTCCTCAGCCACTGCATTACTGTGTGTTTCTTCTCAGGTCACGAGTGTGATCCCAGGTTTGAGTGCAGGATGGCCTGAGAGATGGGGACTGCTTAGCATGGAGTCATCTACACAAGCATTGAGACCTGAGTCCCACCCTCAGCACCCACATAAAAAGCTAGGTATAGCAGCACACACCTATAATCCCAGCTCTGGGTTGTAGAGACATAAGAGTTCCTAGGGCGTGCTGGCTCGCCAGACTAGCTAATCAGCAAGCTCCGGGATCATATGAGAAACAAAGAAGCAAACAGTGGGAGGCTCTGCTGCAGAGATGTTCAGTGGTTATGATCCAATACTGCTCTTGCAGAGGACCCAAGATCAGGTCCCAGGGCTCATGTTGGATGTCTCATAACCTATAACTGCAGCTCCAGAGAGGTCCAATGTCTCTGGCCTCCATGGAACCTATACTCACACCCATATACTCCCCCACTCAACATAATTAAAAACATTGGGCTGGTGAGATGGCTCAGCGGGTGAGAGCACCGTCTGCTCTTCCGAAGGTCATGAGTTCAAATCCCAGCAACCACATGGTGGCTCACAACCACCCATAATGAAATCTGACACCCTCTTCTGGTGCATCTGAAGACAGCTACAGTGTACTTATGTATAATAATAAGTAAATCTAAAAAAAAAAATTAAGATTTTAAGGTTGAATATCGAGACCAGCCTGGTCTACAGAGTGAGTTCCAGGACAGCCAGAACTAAACAGAGAAACCGAGAAACCCTGTCTCGAAAAACCAAAAAAAAAAAAAAAGGTTGAACATGATTGAAGAAGATGCATGATGTTGGCCTCTGACCTCCACACACACACGTGCACACGTGTGAATGCTCACAAAGTCAAACACCAGAGAGAAAAGTTAGCCGGTATCTCATCTCTGCCTTGCCTGACTCGTTCATAGTAGAGATCACAATGTGAAATTTCTCTTCTTTCTTTTTTATTCCTGATTACTAGTCAGGAAGTATGCCTTGCCTGTGCCAGTTTCCAGGACCCAGAGCAGCTGTTGGTACAGAAGTGGTTGGTGATCATAAAGGGGCTGAGCAATGGCTAAATAAATGATGCTTTGTGAAGTTTTTGCTTCTGGCTTCGAGTTCAAGCTTCAAACTTCTTAGTTGGGTGTGATGGTACTTGCTTGCAACCCCAACACTTAGGAGCCAGAGATAGCCTGGTCTACATAGCAAATTACATCCAGGCCTGCCAGGGACACATAGTGAGACCCTATCTATAAAAATATGCAAAGCCAAAAAGCCCTTCTGACTTGTTTGTTGCCAGCAGTGACTAGCCATCACTCTGTGCAATGAGAATTAACAAGAAACTCATTTCTCATAATCCGTGTGGCTTTTATCTTGCAACTTGTGTGGGTTTACTTTATGTGTGCCCGAATATATGTCTGAATAACACGTGTGTGCCTGGTACATCCAAGGCCAGAGGTGTCAGATCCTCTGAGACTGAAGTTATAGACTGTTATAAGACACATGGGTGATAAGAACTGAACCAGCCAGTGCTCTTAATTACTTAGCTGTCATTTCTGGCCCCCATGTGTGCTGTGGCTTTCTTCTGTTTTTTAATTTTCTTTCTGTTTGTTTTGAGAGAATCTCACTGTGTAACCCTGGCTGTCTTGGAACCCATTATGTAGATAAGGCTGACCTCGAACTCATAGAGATCCACCTATCTCTGCCTCCCAAGTGCTGGGATTAAAAAAGTATGTGCACCACACTCAGCTGCCATGTGGGTTTTTAAAGATCATTCTTAGTATGAGCCACTGGCTCTAGTATCATTGAAAAGGTCATCAAAGGACGTCGAATCACCATGCTTGACTCTTGAAACCTGGGAAAATGTCTGACAGAGTGGCTCTCCCAGGGACTGGTGGCTGAGGGTTAGAGGCTGGGTTCTAGGTTCTGGGTTCTGGCCCTGGGTAACCTGTGGGATTGTTCTCGAGGAGGCTGGGGTTGCAAAGATGAGAGCTCATCTGCCCTCTTCCTTACCAGCTGACCTCTAGAGAGAGCTGCGTACTCTGTCTGCTTGACAAACTACTGAGCCCTAGGAATCTAACTTGTAACATCACAAAATGTATAGCCTGACAATAGCAGGTAACGTCCTACAGTGTATGGCTTACACTGTGGGTTTCCACGGGGCCTGCCATCCACCTCATCTGTAGTGCCCACAGTGGGTGGGCTTGGTGAGTGGTGTTTTGGCTTTATAGATAATATATGGAACTTGAACTTCCTACCGCCCTGTCCCCACCCCATCAAAATCCCGAGTGTGGTACTACAGCATCTCAAGGCAGGACAAGCCAAACACAGGAAAGTCCTGAGTTCTTCTAAGCAGCAGGACCTCCTTGTAGCTGTTGTCTATATCCTCACTTAGCACACCTTGCTGGTTGATACACATCTGCCTGCTCTCCCCACTGTGCCGTCTTTAGGACAGTATTCCAAGCAAAAGACTCCGCCAAACTTTTCCATTGGTGGATAAGATGTGAACTCTTGCCATACATGCTATAAATCATGTGAAGGGTTTTACCTTTGGGAATAGAATCCTGAATTTTGAGGATCATACCATAGCATGTAACTTCCAGCAAATTGCTGATCTCTGCCGACCTCAGTTTATTTACCTGTAAATTGGGAATGATTTCTTGCCATACCTGTCTCAAAAGTTACCCTATTGGCTGGATGTAGTGACACATGCCTGTAGCCCTAGCTGGTTGGGAGGCTGAAGTGGGAGGATTGTTTGAGGCCAGGAATTCCAGGCCAGCCTAAGCATCATAGAATGTATCAGAAAAATGAGCACAAGAATGCACACCTCCCAACCCCCCCCCCATCACCTTATAAACCAATGAATTAGTTTCTCTGACATCCTAGTGCTGTTGGTTTTTATGGTAAGCGAATGATGAATTAATAAGGATTAGTACCTATGTAAGCATAAAGCATTCTCACACGCAAGTGTGCACGAAGTGTCTGTCAGCATCTTCTTGAAAGCCCCCACCAGGGACTCTGAGTGGAGTATTTGCCTTTTGAATAGGTGCATCATCCCAGAATGACTGAGCTTGCATCCCCGAGAGTGACTCTTGGCATCATCTCTGATCACTGATTCTGTGGCAGTCTGTATCACTTCCGTGGGAAAGCTTAGAGACCTTACAACTCTGCTAGTCAGGAGGACCAGGCTCACCTTCAGGATTTTAAGTAGGTAGCTGGCTTTATAAAAAAAAAAAAAAAAACTCCAGGGCTAGAGAGATGGCTCAGTAGTTAAGAGCACCGACTGCTCTTCCAGAGATCCTGAGTTCAATTCCCAGCAACCACATGGTGGCTCACAACCATCTGTGATGGGATCTGATGCCCTCCTCTAGTGTGTCTGAAGAGAGCAATGGTGTACTCGTATACATAAAATAAATAAATAAATCTTAAAAAAAAAAAAAAAGAAAAGAAAAGAAAGAAAGGAACTCCAGTCCACTCTCCATCTTCATCTGACACTTTTATTCATCTTATTATAAAATATTTCCTTCCATGAGAAGACCTTTATCACTGTACCTCCAAAATCTTCCAACCTACTTTTAGAGCACTGCCTGGGTACCAGCGTTCCTTTTTGCATTGTTGTAGGTGCTTGGGATGTAGCACAATAGTAAAGTACTCACTTAACATGTGAAAGGCCCTGGGTTTCACACCCAATACCAGGAAAACCAAACGTTTTTTGGTTTATTTTCCTCTCTTTGGGGCTGATGTCACCACTGCCCTGCCACCCCCAACCTTGGAGTTAAGGAAGAGTCATTCAGAGAAATGAAGTGACTTTCTAACCCACAGACCAAGGTGTACAAATCATATCTACTGTCCCTGTCTTACAAGGATATGTATTCTTTAACTGTGGCAGTTGCTGACCTATACCTTCCTAGAAGTAAGCATGGAGCTTGGCACATAGCAGATACCCATTGAGCAAGCATTCCTTCAAGTGATTGTGGGCAGTTTGGGTCACTGTCCTTTCCCTGCCTTTGTTCAGATCAGAGTTCTAAATGAAAGAGGAGGTGGGCTTCTCTGGGGGCGACAGACTCCAAATGTCTCCAGACAGTCCCGTAACTTCACAGCGGCAGTTCTGGTCTTCTGGCAGCATCTGTACAGATGTGAAAACCCAAGAAACACTTGCCTCAGGCAGACCTGAGGATGCAGAAGATAATTGAACATTACTTGGATGTGCTTTCTTGTAGTTTATAGATAAATATCTTTTCTGCTTTATAAATGAGAAAATATATTTCAGCATCTAACTTAGTAAGCTGATGTGGCCATGATTATATAGATTCATTTGTGGTATCTGTGGTAGAATAATGGAGTGGGGGAGGGACACACACACACACACACAGATTGGTATATTGGTAGATTGTGGTGACATAAGTAAGAATAACCATGCAAACTAATCACCTCACCACCGAGCTTAGTAATTCCCCAAGGTTCTCGGACCTACTACCTTGCATTGATGGCTGAAGCTTTTGGGTGACACACGGAAGTGATAAGAACTCCTTGAGTTATCATCTGTCTTGTGTTCTTCCTTAGTCAAAGCTGCAATCTTGTTTACATTTGAATTTGTCTTTTCTTCTGTCTTGCAGCGGAAACGGAAGCAGAGTGCCCAGGATGAAGATGCCGTCAGCCTGTGCAGTCTTGACATAAGTGTAAGTTCAGTTCTTTGTACCTCCCACTTGGCCCCTGGCACACCGCAGCACCGCTTTTAGTATGAATGTCATCTGTTACCACGATGCATGCTTTAAGTGGACGTCCAACTGTGGAGATGTGACTTACAGGAATTTTTTGTTTTTAATCTCTTCTTCATTTTACTGGAGAAAGTTATATAGCCAACTTGGACTTCAAGCCAATGTATTTGTTGCCTATGTGTTTTCTCTTAAAATGAATTATAAACATAGGCATCTGGGTAGCATCTAGGTTAATCCCAGTGTGCATTTAGAGACACCGGTTCAAAAAGATAGATCAGGTATTTTTCCTTTGGGAGGTGGGTGGAGTCCGTGGCCTGGCCTGATTCCAGTAGCTGGATGGCCCAAAGGCTGGAAGAAGATTCGTGTAGTAGGTGAGTGGGTCTGGGTTCAACAGATCTTAGTCAAGATTCTGTACTTAGCATTCATGTGGAGTGATTCCTCATCTGGAAAATAAGGCTGAAAAGACTCCACCTGACTCGGTGAGTGAAATGTAACAGCGAAAATGAGAATACCAAACATGACACCTGATGTTTGAAAAGCGCCCAGCAAACCTTAGCTACATTGTGTCTGTGCGCAAAAGCACAAGCTTGCGGAAGAGGCTCAGTGAGTTGGTGGCTGAGAGCTGCTGATGGCACAGGTAGGGAGTCCCCTCGGATTTCCTAGTTGTTTCATTTTACTGACTGGCTGTGTGTAGATTCTGGTACTATGACTGATGCACCTGAGAAGCCTCCCGGTGAGGGCTAGAGTAAGACCTCAGGCCTCCCTGCTTCCTCTTGTCCTCCCATCTCTTCTTCTTCGATGTTATTTGGGATCTACTTTTTGTGTAGGTTACATCCATGTAGCATTGTGGGGTTTCCTACAGAGACTGTGAAAGTACTCTAGGATGTGTGAAGGCTTGGTGGCTTCATTTGGTTAGACAGTGGGTCTTCTAAAGCCATTGTGAAAACCAGAAACTCCTTGAATATAAATTCTTATTCTCATTTAATGCCATTTATTTGCCCAATATGAGCAATGCTCTTTGAGCTATTTTTAATTATTGTCAAATTTACTGATGTAACAGCCTTGGTGGAGTGAGCTAGCTGCTAATCATGTACTTGAGTGTCTTTATTTCACCATATGGTGTTTATCTATCCTAGTCTTTTAGACAATCAGATTCACGGATTGGGCAAGTTTACCAGGTTGCCATGGTAACAAGATAGAAAGCTGTTCTTCTGGGGTTCCCTTTATTCATTGGATATCGTCTTATTGACAGGAAGCTATGGAACTTCTCACATCAGCAGTAAGATTTATTGTGTGTTTCGGTACTTTTGTGGAACTTTACCTTTACCTTTACAACTTTTATAACTTTTAGGATCTACAGAGGTTTTTTGTTTGTTTGTTTGTTTACTTTTTAAAAATATTTATTTATTTTATATGAGTGTTCTGTCTTTACACACACTGGAAGAAGGAATTAGATCCCATTACAGATAATTTTTTAGCTATTATATAGGTGTTAAGAATTGAACTCAGGACCTCTGGAAGAGCAGTCAGTGCTCCTAACCACTGAGCCATCTCTCCAGCCCAATCTACAGACTCTTCAGCCATCGTGCAGATGAACTATCCACCTGAGGGGCAGAGCAGGACTTTTGTCCAGGCATTTGAGCAGGACTTTTGTCCAGGCATTTCTAGGATGCTGCCTCAGCCTAGAGTTTCCTCAGGGGCAAGCTGGTGTTTGTTTTTCAGGGATGTCTGTCTCTAAGTGTTTTTTACCTGAGAACTGCTGACCTGATCAGAAAAGATTACTGGCAGTTTGAAGTTTGATTTAGTTTTTGTCTTGATAGGCATCAATGACCTTGTGTCCTTATTCAGGCCACCTAGGTCTCAGGTAATGAATAATTTCTAGATAATGATTTTTCCCCCTGTGTAATTACAGATGTTTCTTCTTATCTTGCGAACTCATGTATCATGCTTTGTCATAGTAATGAGATTTTGTAGAAAATAAACTACCCCATTTCACTAATAGGGCTATCTTAGGGGGCTAGCTATGATTGGGCTTACTTCTGATTTGCTTGGGTTTTTGTCTGAGTCTTGGCAAGCAGGTCTCCAGAATCTAGGCTGGGTTTCCTCCCATTTGTTGCCATATTATAATAATTGTACAAGTTAGAGACCTGGAAACTGTTGTAATGGCGTCCATGAAATTGCTCTGTTGCAAGTTTCACCAACCCTTAGAGTCACAGAGCTGACAGGAAGTGTGGAAGAACCAGGCATGGCCAGGAAGGAGTTTTTCACTTCAAACCTGGTGCCCTGTGTGCACTCAGAGGAGATAAACCAAACTGAATGTAGTAGTGGGTGAAGCCACCCCTGAGAAAAAGGTTCGCCATAAATGCAACCATATCTAAAGATCTGAGCCCAGTGAATTAGCTATTCTGATAAGGAAATGGTTTTTATCGGTTGATTGGTTTAGGCTTAAAGGGACTAAGTCTTTGTGCTTTTAAGAGGCGATGTCCAGGAGAGTCCTCACAGCAACAGTCCTGAAGAGGTGGTGGTTCTTTTGTTGCTATTTCATAATTTTGCCCCAAACTGGCCAATAACCTGAAGACTCAAGCAATCCCCCTTACCTCCATAGAAGGGACTGAGGTGCGTGTCAGAATCGGCTAAAGAGTTAGTTGTTTTGTGCCTATTGCTCTGTGTAAGTGGAAAGTGTGTGTGTGTGTGGGGGAAAAGGTAGGTTTCAATTAGTGGCTCCTGGTGGCAAGTGTGAGGGTGTAGTGAGATAGGTACTTCTCAGTTTAGGTTCCACTTCCTAAGTGATGAGACAGCCACAGGATGTGTGCTTTGAACAAGAAATTGCTAGATAAGATGGGCATCTTTTTGGGTAGGTAGTCAGGTTCCCGTTCAGTCAGCATAACACTGACTACACAGCCTGCTTTCAGTACTTTAGAATGGGAGGTGCGGAGAGGGGACGGAAAGAGGAAGGGGGGGGAGGGAGGGAGGGGGAGGGGAGGAGAGGGAGGGCCCTAAGGAGTACTCCCTTTAAAGAACCATTTGTGATGTAAAAAGCAAGAAGTTGTTTGGCTAGGTGAATTTGCCCATTGGTTAATAAGCAGCTGCCAAGCATGGTGACACACATATGCAATCAATCCCAGCATTTCGGAGAAATGAGCAAGAGAAATTTGAGTTTGAAGCTAGCCTGAGCTATAAAGCAAGATCTTAAATCACACATGATTCAGGGACATTTGTAGACCCTGCCAAAGCCCCTTCGCTGAGAACTCCTGTTATACGGGACACTAGAAGGTCTTGAAGCCCAAGGAAGATGACCTGCCTACAAAGAACTGTTATCCCTTTGGGACTGGAATGTCTCCAGAGTTGACAAAATAATTGGGGTCTATTTTTCCCTCACCATTTGAACTGATCCATTGCTGAGCCCCCAGCTTCCGGAGAGGATAGAACAGAAACTATTTCAGAAACGAAAAATAAAGACAGCGTATATTTTTGAGAACAATTTGCAGACTGGAGAAGGCTCTTGGCAGCCGCCTCCAAATCTCCTCTCACGTCAGAGGATATGAGTGGGCTGCTGGTGGAGAGATAGCTTCTCCCACAGCAGTTTGGTGGTTTAAATCCTGATGGCTGAGAGATGCCTGAGTGGGGAGCTCGGCGAGTCCTTGATGTCCTGTGAAGGCCATGGCAGGAAAAACAGCTGTTCTCCCACACAGGGACTCAGCTCAGTCTGAGACAATGAGCCCTGGACTGGACATAAAGACAGCCCCCACAATACAGCACAGTAACAATGTGCTAAGAAAGGTGGACTGTCTCCTGTAGAAACTAGGGACTAGAAAGAGTAGAACACTTGGCAGACCGAACTCAAAGCAGCAGCTGTGTTTCTACATGTTTCCTTCCCGTCATCAGAGATGACCTTTATAATGTTTGTATTGCTCAGACATACAGGGTAGAATCCCAAGAATGTGAAGCCCGAAATGGCAATAGTGCAACTGAGGAAATATTGTTTGAGCTGTAGAGCATCTGCAAGCTTGTTGCCATTGGGTTTGATATTTGTTGCCGCCTTCTATGTCCATGAACTTACCATGCCCATGTGTTCCCAAGTACTCTGTGTCTATATTTAAGCTAGCCCTTTAAGCTTCTGTAAGCACATAGGATTTTTTTTTTATATTCCTGTTTACTTATTTGTATGTGTGTATGTGTGCATACATGTGTTGTGGAATGTGTGTGGAGGTCAAAGGACAACTTACAGGAAGGAGTCCGTCTTCTTCAACGCTGTGAGTCTTGGGTTTGAGCCCTGGTCATCAGGCTTGATAAGCAAAGGCCTTCACCTGCAGAGGCATCTTGCTGGCCCATAAACACATCCAGTTTTAAAGATGGGGATCATGACACACCTTAATTTAGGTTTGGGACTTTTCACTTACTATTTGAGAGTACATCACTGTATCTCACAATATGCTTTGAAAACATATATATATATATATATTAAAATAACTACATTGTCAAATGAAGGCACTAAATTCATTCAGCCCATTTTTCCCCCCTTAGGAATTTATGTAAGCATAGACTTCCTCTGTTATAAATAATACTGATGGGCATCCAAGAATATGCCTGTGTAATCCCTTTACTCAGCAGGATCGAGTCCAAGTTATGAAGTTCCTGGCTCACGGGTTGTATCCCCTGAGCAGCCATATGCTCCTCCTGTCAGTGGGAGGCAGAAGCCTTGCTAGAGTGTCCTCTATAGAACCTGTGGGAGGGGCGCCTTCTCTGCTGCCTGGCCCATCCCTCTTTTCAAGCACTGCCTTTTCCTTGATGCGTCTGTGACAGTTGTCCCTCCCCTTCAGAGGGCCCTCTTGGCTGGTGACAAGGAGCTTCTTTTGATTCTAGTGGGGCTTCTCTGTGGAAAGTGGTGTCTGGCCCGGAGGTTGGGGAGGGGAGCAGGCTAGAGCTCACATCCTTCTCGTGTTTTCCTTGCCAGTTTGTGGGGACCGAGACAAACCCTGCTGAAGCTCTCACAAGGAATGCTTGGAGAGTGTGTGTCCTGCCTCATGCTTTTGAGTTCCTTTGGTTGTGTCCCCCGTGAGGTATCTAGACACACTCAGCTCTTGCTCTTTCCCTCTCCCGACTAGAGGTGAGAAGCAGGTCAGCTGCAGCCTTCATACAGGAGAGTAACCTCAGGGCTCCCTCCATAATGAAGCCCCTCTCTGTGTATGCTTGGAGCCTTGGCACTGGCCTCCTGGCCTCCACATACCACCAGGTTATCCTGGTTTACCATTCATACCTCCCAGACTCTGGGAGTACTGTCAAAGCAGGTACTATCTGAGCCCTGCCCACCTGGCCTAGTCTAACCTGAACCACTACCTTTCAGTCGTTTCATACACAGGTTAGCCATTCTGGTTTTCTTTCAGTTTCTCAACACTGTCAGGCTCTGTCTCGTCACTGGGCCTTTGTGCACGTTGTCCACTATGTCTGGAGTGCACTATTCTCTTCTCCTGACTCTTGCCCGCTTGTCCGTCAACTCTAGCTGCCAATGGAGACTTCCCGGGGTTTTTTGTATTCTTCCCTCTAGCCACTCCCAGTTCCATGTCCTCCTGCCGTCACAGGCATGTGTCCCTGTCACAGCAGTGACCACCCAGTTCTGTGACGCCTGCTTGGTTCTTAGCCTTCTCAGACAGTCTCAGAGCTCTTTACAGGGGAGTCTGGGTGTCTTTGTGTATGCTGCCATTTTCATGTACCCAGCAACCTGCACAGGCCTTAACCCATAGTAGATGCTCAATAAACATCAGCTAAAGATGGCTTAGTGTCTCTTTTATTGTGTGGATGACTAAAAGGAAGGGAGAGAAACATTATGAAAGGAAAAGTAGGTGGAATTTAAAAATTCTTAGACAGAAGCTGAGATTAATGTATTTATTCAGATCTTTAATGCTAGGAGATGTTTTGGACTCTGATCATTCAGTAGACTGTCTTGAATTTATTACAATATGTGGTACAGTCATGTTCTACTTACAAGTTTACTGGAAAATCTATGAACTCTTAAAGGCAAACTGTTATGACTTAAGCAAGGGCTACCATAAAGTCACATCATGTGACAGATCTCACAAGGGAGGTTTATTGGGGAGGGAGTACACAGAGGCTGCCTCTAGGCAAGAGTAGAGGGAAGAAGGAGTGGGGAGAGGAGGGACTGGCCTTTTATAAGAGGAGGTAGCACAGCACCGGGGGACATGTGTCTCATAGTGACAGTGGGAATATGTCACATCTTGGCAGCTAGTGATGACGTCGCTGGGCCCCTGAGGGAAGATGGTGGAGATGCCTGGTTGCTAACACATGCCTGGTTGCTAACACAAATGGTATTTGTCATAGGCGCTCCGTAAACAAGTCAGGGATGAATGAATGAATGAGTGAGTGAGTGACTGAGTGACTGAGTCTCAGGTGGGGTTGCTTGGAAGCGTGTGTCAGAGCTGCTCTATTCTATTTTACGTGCATGCATTTTCTAGTGGAAACAAGAATCAGAATGTCAGGGGTGTGAGGCCTCAATCCTGGGGTCTTTCACGGTAGATCGTGGATCCATTAGATACACACGGCAGCAGTCGCTGCGGCTAAGTGGGTGCTCGCTGTGTGGTGGGTCTGAGGCTGCCCATATGTCATCCCTTTATCTGTGTTATCCCTTTAGGATGAGGCAAATGGGCATGTAGAAGCCATAACTTGCCTGCATCTTACAGATGGCACACAGCATAGCAGCCAGGCCTGTCTCCACCTCCTAGTGCCAGTGTTCTGAAGAGGGTGTTTAAACATTCATAAGTTCTGTGCTTTCCAAATCCCTCACTTAATGTTCACAGCAGTCCTCTGACCCTCTCTGAAAATGAAAACATCGAGCCACAGCCTCAGAGTCAAAGTGTGTAGATTCAAACCCAGGAGATTGCATAGCAGAGTTTCCCCACACGGCTTCAGGATGAGGAAGAAAGTTGAGAGAAAAGCCTTTGGCTCTGCAGCTTGAGTGCTGGGTGATTGACAGGCCATTTAGTCAGTCACATTCACATCCTGCGAAGCCTGTGGCAGGCACACCCAATATTTTCTCTACCTGTGCCTTCCAGTTACTTGAGGTACTGCATGGACACTCGGACATGTGCTGGGATAAACAGGGGAGAAAGCTTTCCTACCTTCATGGAGCAAAGCCGTGTTCACTGTTAGAATACGATCAACCAGAAACAGAGCAACAGAAAGATTATTTTATCTTCTCAGAGTCCAGATAATTAAAAAAGATAACATTTCTGCAGGTTTGTTTCTTGTTGGCCATTCTGGAACTTGCTACCTAGGGAGATTAGCCTTTCCCCAAGCCAGCAGGAGGCCTTGATGAATTATGTGGCAGACTTTAATAATGCTCTTATCGCCCTGGAGACCAGGCGGGCTGTGGAGATTGGCCCCCATTAGCACATGCTCATCTGTAATCTGTAGACATTCTCATTTGGAATGCATTGTTCGGGCTGCCTGTAGAATCCTTTGGGCATTAGGTAGCAGGGACCCCACTTCTGAGGCTGTCACTGGCATCAAGATTGACTAGTGCTTCTTTCTTTTGGCCTACTTAATTATTATCATTTTTTTTTTTTTTTTGCCTTTTTTGTTTTTGTGTTTTTTTGAGACAGGGTTTCTCTGTGTAGTCCTGGCTGTCCTGGAACTCACTCTGTAGACCAGGCTGGCCTCAAACTCAGAAATCCGCCTGCCTCTGCCTCCTAAGTGCTGGGATTAAAGGCGTGTGCCACCACTGCCCAGGCTTGCACGGAGCTTTTCAATGACAAAGAAACCCCAGGACTTTCAAGACCTTCTCAGATGCTAATGGCTTCAGCAAGTGCAGGTCTGCAAAACTGTCTTTTCGGGCTCTTCATGAGGTGAGGGTTAAACTAGAGTTCTGTAATATCTGATTTCTAATCAGAATTACAAACTGCAGAAGCTTGGGCGCAGAACGTGACCCTGTGCCTCAGTTTCTTCATCTGTAGAACTGAGATGGTAAGAGCATCCTCTCCTAAAGCTGTTAGGATGGGAATGAGTTGGTTTACTGAAGAGTTAAGCCCTCTTTGTAGCAGGTACAGAATTACCAGTGCCTGACTCCTCCATCGCAATCATCTTCCTAGCACTCCTGACGCAGAGGCTGGTGGATCTCTGTGAGTTCCAGGTCAGCCAAGGCTTCTTGGAGAAACCCTGCCTTGAAAAAACAAAAAAGGCTGCCCCCCCCCATAGACTCATATATTTGAATAGTTAATCATTAGTCACCTGGGTGTGGAAAGTCTTTGAAAGGATTAGAAGGATTTAGGAAGTGTGGCCTGGTTAGGGGAAGTGTCACTGTTAGGGGTGGGATTTGAGGTTTCAAAAACCCATGAGGTGTCAAAAACCTATGCCAGTCTCTGTTTCTCTGCCTCTGTTCCTCTCTGTGTGTCTCTGTCTCTGTCTCTCTCTCCCTCCCTCCCCCCGCCTCTCTCTCTCTTTTCCTGTAGGAATGAATATGTAGCTCTCACCACTTCTCCAGCGCCATGCCTCTCATACCAGCTGCCATGATCCCTGCCATGATGATAATGAACTAAACCTCTGAAACCATAAGCCAGCCACAATTCAAAGCTTTCTTTTAATAAGGCAAGCCGTGGTCATGGTGTCTCTTCATAGTAATAGAAGAGTGACTAAGTCAACCAGCTTCCATTGCTGTTGGTACCAAGTAGTACAGAACAAATTTGGTTGTGAATTTGAAGATGCTTATTGTTATCCCCAAACACACACACAAGTAGAACGGACAGCGAAAAATTAAAAAAACAGGATGAATAGATGTCTGTGTACATTTTCATTACATTTAAAGTAGTAAAGAAAAAACAAGAGGCATAGATGAATTATGTAGATATTACAGGTAATATAATAAATGCAGTTATAAAATACAGTACATATGCTATCTTATGTTTCTATACATTTTCCATGCAAAGAAATAACTATGGAAGGAAACACACTGCATTGTGGGTAGTGGTTAGGTCAAGAGAATGGAATCACAGGAATGAGGTCACAGAGGTTATTAACTTATGGCCTCTTGTGAAATTTCTAGACACTCCCTCTGAAAGGGGTTTACAGGGAAAAAGTATCTTGGTGATGGGGTCAAGGAATGCCATACAAATCACACTGCGCGACAGTCTTCTCTGCAAGAGATTTAGTGAGGGGGGGCAAAATGGCTGCCTCTGAGTGGGGATGAAAAGTGGGGAGAGAGACTAGGCTGAGGCAGCATGGGCTTTGTAGGAGACATCAAGCATGCACATAGGGAAAATACTCTGTGGTGGTCTTGAGTGTCTGTTGACCCCCAGGGTTGTGAGCATTGTGGAGAAGAACCTGGTTCCAGAATGTGCTAAGTTCCTAGCTGACCAGCTTCCCCCTCTCCTCAGCCTGGCTTATATGCGTTTATCATATGCTAGACATCATCATAGCAAATATCAGTGACATTGAAATGGATTTTAAAAATACTTTTCAAAACCAAATTTGTGGCAAGAGCTACGTGTATATGTGTGTGTGTGTGTGTGTGTGTGTGTGTGTGTGTTACTGCATTAAAGGGTAGGTACTGACAGCATATTTAATGCTAACATACCTTCAGTTAGAAAGTAAGAGCAAATGATATCCTCAAATGTGAATTATACTGCTGCTCATTGAGCGGCATTCTTCATTTTGTAGAGCAGAGGATGGAACACAGGTCTCAGGCATGCTAGACAAGTGTTCGACTACTGACTAAATCACTATCCTTAAAAATCCAGTGATTTCTACACTGTCAGCGACATGGGCCTACAAATGCTTCTATGTGTTATGGCATCTATTTGCATCTAAGAAATGCAAATTTTCAATTGTTGGTTAAAGTAAGTTGTTTTTTTTTTTCTTTTTCTAGCCAAGCTTTGAAATATCCTAAACTTTATCCATGAACTTTTTGGTAGACAGGTCTGAGTATTTTAGAGTAAGATCCATAGCTGAATGTGGCGGTTGTGGTTTGAACAGATCACCCACATAGGCTCATATGTTTAAATGTTTGGTCCCTAGTTGGTAGAACTTCTCGGGAGGGGTTAGGAGGTGTGGCCTTGTAAGAGGAGGTGTGTCACTGGGGGTCGGCTTTGAGGTTTAAAACCTCCACACTGTTATGAGTTATCTCTCTCTCTTTTTCCTTGTTGTCTCAACATGGAATCTCTCAACTGTTTTTCCAGTGCTGTGTTTGTTTACCTGCTTGCCTGCTGGCTGGTTTGTCTGCTTGCCTGCTTGCCTGCTGCCATGCTCCTCACTCTGGCAGTCATGGACTTCCCTCTGAAACTATAAACCCAATAAACTTTTTTATGGATTGTTGTGGTCATGGTATCTTAGCACAGCAATAGAAAAGTAACTAAGACAGAGGCTCATTCCAGGTTTTGCTGTGATAGGCTTTGGTGATTCTGTTTTGCTTGAAGAATGTGGAAGACTTTGGGTCTTTGGACAAGAAAAAGTAACTGACAGCTGTATGTGGGCTTTAAGAACCTTCCTAGTAGGAGCTAAGAAGATGATGGCACTTAGATTAGAGTAAGGTGGACTATGGAGGTCCAACTCAAGAGGTCTCAGAGGGTACAATATTAGCAACTGGGATAGAGACCATTTTTGTGATATTTTGGGAAGAATATGGCTGCTCTTTGCCTTTGTCCTAAGCCTCTGCCTGAGGCTAAGTTTTGAGAAGTTTCATTTGCAGCAGAGAGTTCATGACCACCTCACAGTGACTCTGTCCTACAGTTATCTCCTACACAGATCTACAGAGGGAAAAAAAAAAAAAGCAAATAGGGCAAAAAGAAATATAAAATATACACTTTTATATGATGTAGAAAAATGAGAAAAGAAGCAGCAAGCAATTAAATGTTGAGTCTTGGTTTGTGTTGAAAGAGGTAGGAGGAGGGCTGGAGAGATGTTTCAGCGGTTAAGAGCACTGACTGCTCTTCCAGAGGTCCTGAGTTCAAATCCCAGCAATCACATGGTGGCTCACAACCATCTATAATGAGATCTGACACCCTCTTCTGGGGTGTCTGAAGACAGCTACAGTGTACTTAGATATAATAATAAATAAATCTTTTAAAAAAGAGAGAGAGATAAGGGGAAATGGAATAAAGTGAATGGTACTGGAATACAGTGTAATTCCAGTTCCAGGGAGGCTAAGGCAGGAAGCAGCAAGTGACAACACTGATTCTCAGCTAGCCTTTCCCTTTTTGTACTGTCTGTGGCTCTAGCCCATGTTGCTACCTCCAACAGCCAAACCTAGCCAAGTCTGGATCCCTCACACACATGCCCAGAGACTTGTCTCTGAGGCCGTTCTATATCCTGCCAAGTTGACAATCAGTATTAATAATCAAACCAACTAAAAGAGACTGATTTAAATAAGCCATTTCTCTAAATAGTATTCAATAGGCCTCTCTGCTGTTGGTTCCATTCTGTAGCACTTCTCTCAAATCCATACCTTCATGGTCCGGTGGGTGAGAGCTGAGAACTCTCTGGGAGTGTGCCTTTAAACAGAGCCAGCCTCACACCTCAACCTCATCACCTGCTCCAGCTGGCCAACTGTAAGGGCGCCATGATCTCCCTAGCAGATGGTGAAGCCTGCGCTCTCCTTCCCAGCTTCCATGCTTCTGCCCTTGCCTCTCTGATGCCCACTTTTATCACAGCTGACCACTCAAGGGCTCTTCTGAAGCCTGAATCCCACACTGTGTCCCTCATGCCTCTGTGTTCTTCGGTGGCTTTGACATATTGTCATAAGTATCAAGGCCCAGCATGAGGCTGCTTTTCTACCTGACCACCACCCTATCCCCTCTTCCCTATATTCTGATTATCCAACCTCTCCCTATGCTTATACCTTGCACCTCAGGATCTCTACACTTTCTCTACATAGAAAAACCAGCTAAATATTCATGTAACTTCAGTTTCCTTCAGATGTCCATAAAAAGGTGATTTCTGTCCTTTCATTGGAAGGAGCAAACCCATCCCACCCTTCACATTAATATCCCTTCTTCTCTTATCTGGCTCTATTTTTTTCCCCTCATAATCTTTACCCTCACCTGCCATGTCATGTGTATTTTTATTGCGTGTCTCTCTATACTGGTATATGCTTTATTTTATTTTTCTACATTCTGAACATCTACAGCAGGAGCCAGCACAGACTATGTCTGAGGAACGCCAATGGCGTTCCTTGCCATACCAATGGCAGCATCATTGCCTCCTGTTGTCTTTGAAAGTTACAAACAACACGAACACAATTTATCCAGGCAGCATTTGAAGAATGTCTTTCTTCTTCTTTTTTTTTTTTTTTTTTTGTTTTTTTGTTTTTTTGTTTTTTAATAAAAACCAACAAAACAAGAGGAAAACTAAGACCGGCCTGAAAAGACTTTGTGACAGGCCAGGCCAGATTTGTGAAGACAATGTAGAGCTTCACTGAGCCAGGGATCAGCCTAAAGGCAGAGGCTGCTGTGACTGTGTGTGCGGCATGCATACCATCCGCACTGTCATCATCTCATCGAGGGCCCATGCAGCTACTTCTGCCTCAGCCTCTCTTGCAGGTGTCTGTCAGGATAATGGTCGGCCTGGAAATGTTCTGTTACTATAAACCACATTCCGTTCCGTTCTTGCATTTTCTTTTCTTTCCATTTAATGACATAACTGCCACTTACTGTGTCCATCACACGGTCACCAGGTGGGAGGGAGCAGAGAGCTGTCAGTCAACACGAAGGGCTTGTTTATCCACAGTCAAGGAGAGAGCAGATTCTGGGTTCTAAGCCAATGGTGGGATGCCAGCACAGGGTTTGTATCTCACCCTGGAGTGTGCTCTGCCCGGTCCCATCCGAATGAGACAGGGCCCCCGTGTCTTGAACATTTTCCACGCAAGAACATTAGGGCCTGCTTTGGAGAAACCACAGCATTTCAGCAGTTAAAGGTGTGTCTCTCAGATAGATGAAGAATTCCTTCCCAGCCTCCTTCCAGGGCTCCTAAGGGAATCTCCCCCTAAGAAAGTAATGCTGAGACCCTGACAGGCCAACCCCTACCTGCCTCCTGGGAATAGTTGACTTAAAAAGGTGTACAATTTAGATGCCTCTACTGACCGTAAGCCTCAAAGATGGTAGAAACTGTAAGACGTTCTGAGTGCGCCTCAAAAGGGACCTGAAGGTTCAGTCAGCTTCCCCATACCAAACTTAAGAGAAAGACATATTTGTCTGTCTGTCTCTCTTTGCCTGCCTGCCTCCCTCCCACGTACCTGTGTTTTTTGTTAAATCAGCAGGTAAACACCTCCCTCCCCACCCCTCAAAAAGGCTCACTTATAGCTAACAGAGACAGTGTACTTTAAATGTGATTCCTGTCAGGCTGCTTTACAAAATTATCAGAGACTGATCTGAAAACTGACTAGAAGCTCAGCCCAGTCCTGGCAAGGGCCTCTGTCAGGGTTGCCGGCTGGAGGTTTCTTGGCCTCCTATATAGAAGACAAAGAGTGAGATTCACAGGGGTGTCTTTGAGGGCACTAACCCTAGGCATGAGAGCCCCACCCCTATGATCTAACTAACTCCCATAGGTCTTACCCTATACCTTCACTTTGAGGTTGAATTTCAATTCATGAATTTTGAGGCACGCAGACATTCATTCATTCCTAAGTGTCTGTTAGAGTTTGAAGCTGAAATGTCATCCATACACTTATGTTTTGAACAGTTATTTTCCAGCTGATGTGCTACTTTGAAAGATATTGGAAACTGTGGGGGACGGGGCTCTTAGAAGAAAGAAGTGGGCCAGCAGAGGCTGTGGTAAATGCGCCCTCTGACGGTGCATTCTCTGCAGTAGTTAGCAGCTCAGGTTCACACACTCTGTGTTGTAGCAGAAGGAGTCACTCTCCTTTCTAACAATTGTGTTCCACAACACCATATTTTATGGCACCTGCAATTTTATATGTTGCTGTGTTTCTCAGCGATGATCTCCCTCCAACACACAACCAGAAATCGAGACGGCTAAACTTTAAATGACTGCCAGAGCACTGGAATGAGACTGCCTTGTGCTGGCCACCCCCGTGGGGAAAAAGAGTTCCTGAAATTAAAAATGAGCCTCTTCTGGGGCCTAGTGAGGAAAGCTGATCATGAGGATGGTTTGCAGAAGGTGTCGCTGTGTGTTGCACATGATGCAAGGGCTCCTGGGAAACCAGAGTCAGGAACAACATTGCCTCGGGGACCTGGAATGTTTGTTTGGTTTGGGCGTTTGTATTTGAAAGAAGAGTGACAAATAACTGAGTAGATGCTGAGATGATGTTATTGTCCATGTGATGTGGCCTCAAAGAGGCGTGTGTCCTTCTGTGGGAAGAAAGGTTTCTAGTGATACTTCAGCCTTTCTTTGGGGAGAGGCTACTGGGAACCTTTCTCTTAGAAATGTCTTTCTGTGACTTGGAAAACATTGCTAGTATATGAAGTCTTTGAAGACCACATCAGTGTTTTTTGGCTCTATTTCTTGTTCATTCATATCCTTACTGATTGGGCATATCCTGTGTCCTCTCTGCACTCACGGTGAACAAGCCAGTCAACGTTTGGGGTTAGCTTTCCATTGCAGACAAAGTACCCAAGAAAACCAATGTAAAGGAAGCCTTGTTTGTTTTCATACATGGCTTTAGTCAAGGTTGATAGGTTCTGCTCTGTTGAACCTGAGGTGAGCAGTGGCATGGAGCCTGTAATGGAGAAGAGCTGTCCACTTCACGGTCATCAGGACCTGGGAGATAGGGACAAATGAATGTGCTCCCTTCAGCTAGGTCCCACCTCCTGCATTTCTGTCACTACCTCAAAGCTCATCAATTACAGATCCGTCAGTGCATTACTCTAAAAATGCGGTCTGTCTGAGTGCTCCTAGTCAGACAGCTTCTCTGAAGCCCATCGGTAGGCAGCCATGTTGTTAGCACACGGTCTTTAAGGGGCACTTCATATTCAAACCACCTCCAGCGGTGGAGGAAGTTTTAATGATCAGAGCTGCAGGACTATAATAACAATAGGAGTTGTTCATTGCTTCAGATGTGAGAGAAGAAGCATGCTGCTGAGGAGCTCTCTAATCCAGGACCCTGACCCAGTCCTGAGCGGCCAAGGAAGTCTCCCTTAGGAAAGTGGAAGCTAAAAGAAGAAAAAGAAATAACTAAGTCTTTGGGGGGTAGAAAGGAAGTGTGGCCAGGGAACAGCAAGTGTAAAAGCCTTTGTGGTAGGGTGGACCGTGCTGTTCTAATGAGGATGCAGCTGGTAGGTGATGGGCAGGAACCTGACTCTGCGCCTTCAAGGTCATGCCCAAGACTTCAGCAGGGTCTGTGTTTGGGAAGATTCTTCCGGCTGCTGAGTGGAGCCTTGCTCCAAGTTATTCTCTTCTTCCTGGGAAGGTGTAAGATAGACTCAGTTAGAGGCCTCAGTTGTGGGTTTTGCCTTTTGTCATGGCAAACACAAGACTATGTTTTAATTAGGACACCCTTCAAAGCACACATGATGTGATTCATGAGAAAACCCAAACCAAACTCTACAGATAAGTAGGAGTGAAATAGGCCAGCCTAGAAGCAGTGGGGAAGCTAGAGGAGGTTTGACTCTGAGGTTTTGCTAGATTCTCTGATGTGGGAGTCCTCTGTCAGTAGTTGTCCCAGGCACACTCAGCTGTAACCATAAACATTTTCCAGTGGAGGAGTGTTAATATCTATTCCATTGCTCTTTAAAAAAAAAAAAAA
>JADRCD010218285.1:5117-17896 GCA_019843815.1 Montemys delectorum | reverse complement strand
CTCCGGTCCCGCTCACTCCGGTCCCGCTCACTCCGGCCCCGCTCACTCCGGCCCCGCTCGCTCCGGCGTAATTCACTGTAGCTGTCTTTGGACGCACCAGAAGAGGGCGTCCTAATCTCGGTACGGGTGGTTGTGAGCCACCATGTGGTTGCTGGGATCCGAACTCAGTACCTTCCCAAGAGCAGTCAGTGCTCTTACCCGCTGAGCCATCTCGCCAGCCCCCGCCACAGGCTTCTTAATAAAGGATGACTGGTCGGAGACTGGAAAGATGGCTCAGCATTCAAGAACTCTTGTTGCATTTCCAGAGGACTGGAGTTCAGTTCCTAACACCCTTGACTGGCAGCTCACAACTGCCTGTAACTTCACCTTCAGGAGGTCCAACTTCTGCAGGCACCTACACTTGTGCATATATATTTATACACGGACACACACGAAATGACGGAAATGAAACTCAACATTGCCCTTTGCTACAGTGAAAACAATATATGTGGGCAGAGACAAACTTTCCCTTCCCGGATAGGCAAGCTCACACTTGGTTGGAAAATAAAGATGTTTCAGGGTTGGCCTCCAGTGCCACTCAGGCGTAAGCAGCACTTTAGCAAAATTCTGTGCCCAGAGGCTGCCTGCAGAGAGGTAGCAGGATTAGGGAGCTGAGAAAGGGTCAGCGAGATGGCTTGGCCGTTAAAGCACATAACACAAACTGGATGACCTGAGTTCAGTGTAGTTCCTGAACCTACACAGTAGGAGTAGCGTGTAGTTCTCCAACCTCTACACGCTAGTTACAAGCCGGAGTCCTGGGGTTGGGTCCAGGGAAAACAGAGGGGAGCTGCAGTGTAGGGCCACAGGGCCAGCAGCCTAGAGAGCACACACCTCTGGACTGGGCTGGTGGGGTGGGGCATAGGCCTCCTTAGGCCACTGTTTTCCTGAACATTCGATACGGTCCAGACACATTCTGTTCCTCAAATGGAGCATTTGGGCCCGGCTCTATAAGGGTGGTTTATTTTTTTTTATATACAAAGAAATGTTTTGGATGTGAGTGGAGAATAGATTCCACGTTCTTCCACAAAGGGGCGCTGTTGTGATGCACAAGAACTCAGCCCTCAGCCACTTGTGAGATGGCAAAGGGAGATGAGGTAGCCAAGGACAAAGGGCACATCCTTTTCTCCTTCTGCAGTCAATAAAATAAACATGTTTCTGTTGTGTTGGATGCTCTGTCTGGGAGTTTACATGGAATATCCTAATTTACAAAATACACACACACACACACACACACACACACAAATTATAAATGGCAGTTTACCAGCCATTTCTTGCAGAAAGGTCTCAGAGTTTATAGTCCTGTCTCACCATCACCATTAAGAGCACACAGCTCACTCAGGACAAGGACAAGAATACAAGAATATAGGGACTGGTTGTTTGCTGGGCTTGCTGCTGATGCTCTTCTCCATTCTGGCATCTCTCCCACAACCCTAAACACTATCACAGTCACACACACACACCCCCTGCTTCCAACTTCCACCCTCTGCATGATGTCTGCATGATACCATGGTGAAGGAGATGCAGAAATGAGTATGGCAGGGCAGTCCTGGTGATAGATGGTGACCAGAATGACAGACTCAACTTGGGCTGTGTCAGAACTTTCCAAAGGGATTTTAGCAAGCAAGGAATATTGCCAGACTGCTAGTGTTTGATGTTAGCACAGGCCTGTAAACTCAGAACTCAGGAGGCTAAGACAGGAAGTTCTTAAATTTGAGGTAGCCTGAACTACATAGTGAGACCATGTTTCTAACAAACAAGGCAAAACAAAACCAAAATGTCAATGCAATGTCTTGGGGACTTCCTTGTTTTCCTAGGATTTGGGGGCAGTGACAGGATCAGCCTACGCGGGAAACGGAGGGAGATGTGAGCTGAGGTTCTGCATAAGGCGAAATTCCAGGGAAAAGTTACTTTTTATCTGAAGTTGACTTTTTATCTGAAGTTAACTAGGTGTCTTAGCCAAATTGGCCCCCTGGTCATGGTGGAGGACTTTGTCAGCGTGGTCATGATCTTGGGGCAGTGGCTTTGGAAGTCATCATCTCTTCTTGGCTGTCATCCTCCAGGCTGCACCCCCAGGAAGTGTGGCAGAGGTGTCACTGACATCGTCATCACCAGGAAAGAGGCGGAACAGATTCGCAGGTAGTCATGCGCCTCTGCACTTTGTCTAGGGCATCCAGGAGTTGGGTTAAGCAGTGAATGGGGAGTGAGCCAGGGCAACAACAGAGTTGAGAGAACCCTCATAGTTCTGTGGGTCATTCTCAAGAGTTTTGGGGGTCAGAGGGCATGCTTCCTGCTTCCTGCTTCCTGCTTCCTGCTTCCTGCTTCCTTTGAGGAAATGCTGTGGCCTTAGCAATGTTTCTGCTGATTGAGCAGTCTAGAGGCCTAACTTCTCCACAGGAAACGTACCCTGCTGTGAGACAAGGGCTCCTCCAGCTTTAGCTGACAATCTGTAAGTGACATTTCACCTCTCTGTGGCTCATAAATGCCAGCTCAGAAGCAGCTGATACTGGAGTTTTCTTTGTGTGGATTTAAAAAAACAAGATCTTAAAAAAGAAAGATTTCATTTCTGACCAGCTGTTCAGTATGTGGCCCCTCACTTGGCCCACAAGCCTAATTCTTCCCTATCCTCATGCTCTTCCTACTATGGTACCCAGCAGAAAGCCTGTCCCCTGTCCCCTGTCCACCACCCTGATCCTATACATCTACTATACCTGAGGATTGTTAATGCTTTACTGAGGGCTAGTGTTCCTTGGTAGCCTTGTCAGAGTTACTCGCTCTTCAGATGGGTGGTCCTCTCCGGGCTGTTGTGGCTCTTTGACAGTCTGAACTGTAATTACCAAAATCCCCATCAATTGGGGAGCTGACCACAGACAAACTAAGAGGTTCCTTTGCAATAGTTCAGAATCAGGCCAGTAGTTTCCAGATAGGCCATGTGTTAGGAGCAAGAGTATGCTGATGTGTACTCAGCTCTGAGTGTTATAGTTTCGAGTTTCCCTGTTTGTTTACACCCTAAATGTTAAACAAGCAGGAACTATAGAGAGGTCACTCTTATGCCAATGGATGATTTGCTCAGATGCTTTATGGATAATGCTGCTAACTAAAATTTGATTTAAAGTTGTTTTTTTTTTAACCCCCACAGAATAGCAGAAAAAGGGCTCTCCCTAGGTGGATCAGATGGAGGGGTGAGTTGGCGTGGTTCTATTTTCGTGATGCCTTTTAAGTTTGCTCTCTTTGGAAGGGAAGGAGAAAGTGCTAGACACACAGGGTCCCCTCTGCTCCCCACCAGAAGCAAGGGCTGGTATGTCCATGATGTTCTCAGAGAGTGGCTGGTATTCCTTCTGCCTAGTAGGCACAAAATATATCCCTCTTGGGAGGATGTATAAAGTCACACATGGTCATCTCTTCAGGCTGCATAGCTTCAGGTCCCACTGGCACTTCAGACACTCTGGACAGGGATAGAAAGGATGGGGGAGGGGTGGAAAGCGGAGAGGGAGAGAGCTGACAAAGAAGTCAGGAGCCTGGTGGTCATGTGACTGTTGGGAAAATCAAAGCCCCTTATGATGCTTAAATGGATCCCACTGCAGCAGGCCTGCAGGGGCCTGTCATCCTTTGCACAAGGGTAGATCATACAAGGAACAGGATGGTGGGTCCACCTGGAACTTGTGGTATAATCTGGAAATGGGATCTTTGTAGTTGTCACTGAGAAAAAGTCCTTATCAGGGACCTCAAGTCCAAGGACAGATGTCTGTGTAAGAGTTAGCCAGAGGGAAACCTAGAGAGAAGAGAAAGCCTGTGTGTAGATAAAGGTGGAAAGTGGGTTCTATGGCCACAAACCAAAGAAAGCCTGGGGTACAGATACTGGAGGACAAGAAGGACATTCCCTGGAGCTTAGGCCGGAAGCCAAGGAGATACAGGTGGCGCCCCTTGCACTTCGTTGGTTCTGGCCTCAAGGGTGGGAGAGTGAACTCATGCAGCTGGATGTCCTCATTCTGTACAACTGTAGGAATAAACTGGGCTAGCAACATCTCTGTAAATGGACAGTTGGAACAGGCAGTGGGCACTGGGATTGTGGTCTCTGCTTGGCGTGAGGGAATGTCTGAGGATGGGTTCCCTCTCCCTGCATATTTTAGCAACTGCTTTGTATTGTAGTCAGTGGCAGGCCCAAATCAAGTCTGCAGAAGGTTGGCTTTCAGACTTTGTTATAATTTCAAACTATTTCTGAGATTGCACAACCTCATCCGTAACTTTCTCTTTAGAGTTCTGAAATGGAATTCCTTTTATGTTGTTCATTTGGGTTTGGGCAGCTGTTTGCGAAAGGCTGTCAGTGAATGACTTGTCTCCCCTCCTTATTCAGCATGAACTTTTGAGTCCCCGTGTGATAGGCTTCATACCTTTAAGTTCGGTAGACCTTGGACCCATGTAGTATCCATGCCTTAGCTAATAATTGTAGAAATTAGGAAAGGGGCTTGCTATCTGTCACTACTGGCCATGTGTAGGGTAAAATGGTCCATATTGGCAGACACAGGGAAAGACTCAGAGGTGGGCAGTTAAGGTCAGAAAACATTTGGCAGTTTATTAAAGGTTACTGGTTGTAGTTCTATATGAAGCATTTAACTGGGAGCCCAAGAACATGCATCTGTGGCCAGTATGCACAGAAGAACCCAAGGCTATTGCAGGGCAGGGCAGCAGGTCTGACATGTCCATGCAGCGAAGAGCCTCAGTGCTTAGCTGTGAGAAACAATGTAAGTTATGCCAGGGAAAGAAGCACATCACAGGGTCTACCTGCCATTCTTCCACCTTAGCAGAACACAGGCAGCTCTCCACAGAAAGTGGAGCTTCGGATGCTCAGGATGGGCTGGCAGATAATAGCAGAGAACAGAGAGAGGACAGGAAGGGTGGTAACTAGTGTGTATGTAGAAGTGTGCACTTAGGCAGAAACTGGTCACGCTGTACAATGCACACGTGGGCAGAACCTTGAGTCTAAGTCTTACCTTTACAAACCTAGTGGAGGGAAAGAAAGAGGGAGTCAATAGGGCGGGCTGTGACTCACCATAATCATCCTCAGATGTGTCTGGGAAGTGTGTCTGGAGACTGCTTCTCAAAATGTTAGGCCAAAGAATTTGGTTTTTCTCTTTGGACAGCAGAGAGAGTCATATTTATCCAGGCAGACAGTGCACAAGGCAGGGTCTTAAGTAGTGAGAGGTAGAGCATTTATACAATGGATTGTGACAACTGGGGTTCAACTTTGGCTACTAAAGAGACCCTGTTTTATGCACATTCATCTTTTTCAGGCATCTATCCTGGACCTGCACTCAGGAGCCCTGTCAGTTGGGAAACATTTTGTGAACCTGTATAGGTGAGAGGCTGGAGGAAGGAGAAGAGGTAGGGTGCAGGTGGGCATCCAGCAGCTACATGGGCTCAGAGAGCTGCGGGTTCCTCTAGGGCTAGAGAGAGACCTGAGAGAGTTCTCAGCCCCGGTGCCATCATTCTGTCAACTGCTGATTTGGCTCCCTCCCTTCTCCCACCTCCCTCTCTTCCTTCTTCCCTCCTTCCCTCCCTCCCTCCCTCTCCCTCCTTCCTACCGTTCTTCCTTTTCTTCCCTCTCCCCCCTCTCTCTCCCTCCTTCCCTCCCTTTCTCCCTCTCTCTCTCCTTCCTCTCTCCCTCTCCTTCCCTCCCTCCATCTTCCTTCCTCTCTCTCCTTTCTGTCCCTTTTGCTTCTCTATAACATAGTTATCATTATAGGAATGGAATAACTCTCAAATGATATGACAGATCTACTTTTGGAGACTTGTTGGTTAGCTTGAGGAAAGACTTGATTAAAGGAAACAAGGAGGTTGGGTGTGGTAGTTTATACCTGTAGTCTGAGCCCCAAGTTGAAGATCAGCTTGAGCTAGAATGAGACCCTGTTTTTAAGAAAAACAAAAAGCAAGGAAAAGATTAGTAATACCTGCTAATGTTATTTATTATTTCACAGATACTTTGGGGATAAAATACAAAATATCTTCTCTGAGGAGGACTTTCAGTTATATAGGTAAGGAAGATGGAGAGCAAGAAGAGATGGGTGTGGCCACAAAGTGGGCTGAGGTCAGTCCTATGTTGTCCTGATACATCAGGCCAGGGCAATAGGCCTGCATCAGCCAAGACCTGTGGGTGTAGACAAAACTGAGCCTGTCTCTGGGTAGTGGGCAGCTCCCCTAATATTTTCTAAGCCCTCTTGGTCCTGTAGGCAGACATGTCCTGCTGTTAGTCATAGCCTGGCACCTGTCACATGACTTGTACAGTCCTTACCCTGAGCAACTTGCCCATCTAGGGAATTTTTTTTTATTTTTTATTTTTTATTTTTACTTTTTTGGTTTTTCGAGATAGGGTTTCTCTGTGTAGCCTTGGCTGTCCTGGAACTCACTCTGGAGACCAGGCTGGCCTTGAACTCAGAAATCCACCTGCCTCTGCCTCCCAAGTGCTGGGATTAAAGGCGTGCGCCACCACCGCCCAGCAATTTTTTTAAAAATTAAAGCATTTATCTAAAGATTATTAAGAGACTGGAGAGATGGCTCAGCAGTTTAGAGTACTGGCTGCTCTTCTAGTGGTTTTGAGTTCAATTCCCAGCACCCATGTAGTGGTTCACAACCATCTATAAAGGGATCTGATGCCATCTTCTGGCATAGTAGGCGTTTATACAGCAGAGGACTCATATACATAAAACATAAAATTAAAAATATAAAAATAAAAAAAAATCACTAAGATGTATGTTAAAGTCCAGGGAGATTCTACACACTACTTAGTCCTGTCACTAATATTACCTAGCTGCAGTATGATATCACTTCCCAGATAGGCACTGGTACAGCACTCTGATCTTGTTCAGAATTCCAGGCTTTACCTGTAACCTGGGGTGAGCGTGTGTGTTGAATTTTATGTGGTTTTATCACCTAGTAGATTGTGTTGTGTCAGCCAAGACACTGAACCATCAGAGCACCAAGTTCCTGCTGCCCTCTGCACCCCCATGCCCACCCATCACTGATGATCAGCCACGTTGTCTGAAACCATAGCTGAGATTTCACCTTCATTGAGTTCCCAGGGAAATAGCTGCTAAACAAAGCTGAGGCCTCTGGTCCAGAGAGCAGGTGAAGGACTCGACTGAGGCTGTGTACCTGGCAGTGGCAGCCGTGAGTTGTCACTGAATGCACACTACATGTGCGATTCTTTAAGTTCGTTGTCGCAGGTGATATGGAGCTGTCAGGAGCTTTGCAGCCACTTTGGAGAATCCCCCCTGGCATATAGCTCTACTCTGATAGTCTTAAGATTTAGGACCCAGCCCACAACTGTCTCCAGCTAGCCAATTGTACTCCTAGCCCTCACTAGTTTATTTTGTTCTTGATGTTCTTTCCTAGTATGCACACACTGGCTTAAATAGAAACTGTTCTGTAATAGTTTGGCATTTGAAGTTCCACAATTTATAAGTTTATAAAACACACACACACACACACACACCTCTAATGTGACAGGAAAACAACATTAAACTGTATATTCTTCTTGACATCATGGACACACAAACCTCCTGGAGCTATAGAGAGCAGAGATAGCACCTTCTGCAAAGCCTTCCTTTCACACATAGAACCTGAATGACTGTGACCTAGGAGCCAGCCCAGAGGGAACATGAAACTTGTGTTTCTGGGTGACAGCAAGGAGACCATTGCCAGCCACAGGGATGTTCATTACAGGTGTTGCCAATTCCAGATGGTATACAAGAGAGTTAGAGATGGAAAACCCTAAATACTGATTTTTATCCAAAGGTCTGTTATGTTCTGTTAGGTTTAAGAGTTAAGTGGAGCTGGGCAGTGGTGGTGCATGACTTTGATCCAACACTTGGGAGGGAGAGGCAGGTGGATTTCTGAGTTCGAGGCCAGCCTGATCTACAGAGTGAGTTCCAGGACAGCCAGGGCTACACAGAGAAACCCTGTCTCAAAAAATAAAATAAAATAAAAATAAAAACCAAAAAAAAAAAGTAAAAGAGAGTGAAGTAGAGATTTGTAATAGGAGGAAAATTGAAAAAGAATGTTCTATAAAACATCTGAAATAATTAAAAATTACAAACCACCAGACTGACCCATGGTGTCCTCTGCAGGGACATTCGGCAGAAGGTCCAGCTCACCATTGCAGAAGCTTTTGGCATCAGCGCATCCTTGCTGTATCTGACAAAGCCCACATTCTTCTCCCGGATAAATAGCACAGAAGCCCAGACAGCTCACGACGAGTACTGGCACGCACACGTGGACAAGGTAAGCATCTGTCGGGTGGGCTCTTTCTCTTGTCTGTGACTGGAACTCCAGGCACCTGCTTTCCATTTCCATTCCCTATTTTGGACCTCTTCTTCTGAGGGTCTGGGGTGCACTCTCAGCTAGGTGATACAATTGAGGAGATAGAATTTGTGTCACAGTGTTGAAGGCTGGAACAGAAGATGTGGTGGCTGCTAATGCAGCATGGGCCTTGTGGTGTCCTTTGTCATGCTTGGTCCCAAATTCATGTACAACCTTTCTATGTAAGCAGAGGGTCCCTTTCGTTGCTTCCCCAGCCCAGGTCTCTGTATCCCCACAGGGTGTCCTCTCTCTGTCACGTCACAGGTTTTTTTAAATTTTTTTTCCTTTGTCTCTTCCCAAGGACCTTGTCACCAGCAGCAGGATAGCCATGAGGGTTCACTCATGTCTCTGACCTCTGCCACAGAAGAGAAGTTAGGATGAGTTGGAAGCAAAGTTAGAAAGTCTATTGTTGGGTTGGCAATTTAGCTCAGTAGTAGAGCGCATGCCTAGCAAGCGCAAGGCCCTGGGTTCAGTCCTCAGCTCTGGAAAAAAAACAAGAAAGAAAGTTTATTGTTAATGTCCCGAGGAGAGGAGAGCTGGTCTGGGTGTTAGGAAAGGAGCATGCGGAAGTGCCTCAGCATTCACCACGCGTGTGACGTGGGAGCTTTGGAGCCGCTCAATCTCCACCTAGGTTTAGATGTTAGGGAAAGTTTTTGCTGGCATACTTTTTCTTACTCTCAGACTTTTGTTCTTGCAGAGGAGTCCATTTTAGGCGCAGTCTTGCTGCTGGAGAAGGAAGTACTACGAGAGATAAAACACTCATGCTGGGTGGGCATGTGACCCAGTTGATAGATCGAGTGCTTGCCTAACATGCTTGAGGTCCTACAGTCAATCCCCAGAGTAACACAAACTAGGCAAGATGTCTCATACTTGTAACCCCAGCACTTGGGAGATAGAAGCAGAGGGTCCCGCGGTCAAGATCACCTTCAGCTATTTAGAGTTTGAGTCTAGCCTGGGCTACTATCTTTTTTTTTTTTTTTAAATAATTTTTTTCTTTTTTTAGATTTATTTTATTTATTATTATTCATAAATACACTGTAGCTGACTTCAGACGCACCAGAAGAGAGCGTCAGATCTCATTATGGGTGGTTGTGAGCCACCAAGTGGTTGCTGGGATTTGAACTCAGGACCTTCGGAAGAGCAGTCAGTGCTCTTACCCGCTGAGCCATCTCACCAGCCCCTGGGCTACTATCTTAAAACAACGGGAAGACAAACGACTCAATTCATTAAAATGACTCCTTATTTGTATGTAAGTCACATGTAGGCAGGTACCATAAAGTGTACGTCATTAGATATTTTAGCAGTCATAATTTGGGATGTTTCTTGGAAAGTGGGTACAGTTATTTTGCAAGTGGCCTGATTAGTAATATGAAATTCCTGGAGTATCAGCTACTAAGAGATGGAAATCAAAGCAAAGAGAGTAAGGAGCCCTTTGGCTTCACAGGTCTGCTCTGTTTTCTAAATAGTTATCTTGCCTTGGTCAGTTCATCCCTGTTGAGATTCCTCAGCCCCATAGGCCAGTTATACCCAGTCACCAACATGAACCTTCTTCTCTGTGAAGGTCCCTTCCCCTATACTGTGGACAGCAGGTGAGGGCTCTTATCTACCTCCCAGTTTGCCAAACATGCCAGGCAGTGGCTGCCAAGATACTATGAGAAAGTGGAGTGTTACCCTTTCTGTGCCATAGTCTGCCCCCACCTTTTCCTTCGAGCGTGGGAACTGGCAGCCGTGTGGTGTAGGAGGCTCCTTTGCAGTATGTTAGGTGGGCTGATGTTTTTAAGGATTCAGAACAGGGCACGTATCCTGTGTCCTCACATACTTTACTGCTAGCCCTGTCTGGACCTTTTGATGTTTGCTTTCTTTGACTTGAGTTTTACTGCAGAAACTACCGGGGTCATGCCCTATTGGCTTGCTTACAGGGTTCGGGTTACTTTGGTATTAGCCTAGGATGGATGCTGGATTGAGGAGCACTCAGCTCATGAGGTCAACCAGCAGAGACACCCACAAACAGAGGAGTCTCGCATGGTGTCCTGTTGAGTTTCAAGAGTATTCTTCCAGGCCTCGCTGGCCTGCTTCCCTTTGAGGGCTTGCTGCTCACTCCTGGACATTCCATCCTCGTTAGGAGATGACTGCTGCTATGGTGATCGGTTGAGGCACAGAAGTCGCAGGGAAGAGCAGGGTTTGGACTTGTTCAATTGGCCTTGTGCCGTTCCCACAGTGCCAACGGGGCTGATCAATCACTCGGTTCTGTCTTTACACTCAGTGGGGATGGCACAGGAGGTGGTGGTGGCTCAGTGTCTGCAGCTGGGCCGGAAGTCTCGTTACTCTTATCTCTTACCCCAGACTTGCTAATCGAATGATTCATCTGGCTGGAAAGCGTTCTCATTTGACTGAGACTCTGTACACATCACACAGCACTGTCTTTGTGGCACACCTCACAAGTTGCCTTTATCCACTAAATGTTGATCTGTGAGTGTTCTCTCTGACGTCCCTTGGAAACGGCTCTGGCAGGCGTGTACTCTTCAGGCTGCAATACAGGGTGCTGGAAACTCCCTGTAGCACCTGCCATCTGTGGTGTGTTCTGAGGATCCTGCAAGTAGGTGCTCGGAGGAAATGCCTGCCATACTTGGTGTACCTTTTGTAGGATCTTGAAACTCCTGCTTCTTATTTCAAGAAATATGAACTGAGGGGCCCATGAGTGAGTACACACACACACACACACACACACACACACACACACACACGCCTGCATATACTAGGCACCAGCATAGAACTGACAGAGTGGGGAAACTTCTGACCTTACATTGAAGGCTGACCTCTTAGAAGTTTAGCTGTTAAAATCATATCTTTCACTCCTGGTATGTTCTTTAGGCCTGGGGATGGCTGTGGCTACTGTGCCACTAATTGTCTCTCCGTTCAATGTAACCTTCTGTCTTAGTGTTTTACTGCTGTGAACAGACATCATGAGCAAGGCAACTCTTATAAGGACAACATTTAATTGGGGCTGGCTTACAAGTTCAGATGTTCAGTCCATTATCATGGGGGACCATGGCAGCATCCAGGCAGGCATAGGGCAGGAGGAGCTGAGAGCTCTACCTCTTCATCTGAAGGCTGCTAGCAGAATACTGCCTTCTAGGCAGCTAGGATGAGGGTCTTAAAGCCCACACCCACAGTGACACACCTACTTCAAGGCCACACCTTCTAATAGTGCCACCCCCTGGGCCAAGCATATGCAAAGCATCACACCTTCTCTGCCTGTGACACCATCCCCATGAGAGTTGCAGCTTTCCCACATACAGTGTCTTACTTTGCTCATCAAGTTACTGAACTAACCAAAACCAGCCTAAGAAAACATGTACAGTCTTTTTTTTTTTTTTCTCCTTTTTTTTTTGGGGGGGACAAGGTCTCACTGTGTAGCCTTGGCTAGCCTAGAACTCACTCATAGAGATCCACCTGTCTCTGCCTCTCAAATCTTGGGATTAAAGGTATGTGCCACTAAGCCCTGGTCTATCATCCTGTTCTTTTAGAGGAAACTAAGGCTTAGAGAATTCAAGTCAGTGAATTGCTCAGTGTCACACAGTAAGAATGCTCTACAGAAGCGACACAGAAGCACTGCATTCACATGCACGTACCCACAAATAAAAATAGAGCAAATCTTTAAAAAAGATTTCTCTACAATATAAGGAGAATTCCTCTTTCATCAAGCCTTTTTATAATATCTTTTTGGTTACACTTATTTTGAGAGTGTGTATTTGTATGTACACACACATTCCATGGTGCCTGTATAGAGGCAGGAGGACAACCTGCTGGAATCTGGTTTTACCTTCTACCCTGTGGGTCCCAGGAATTGAATTCAGGTCTTTAGACTTGTTAGCAAACACCTTTACCTGCTGAGCCATTTCCCAAGCCCCTGGAGTCATGCTTTGGCAACAACCTTTCTCTCTGTATGGTTTTTGTTTGGTTGGTTGGTTTGGCTTGGTTTGGTTTTTGAGACAAGATCTCTATATAGCCCCAGCTATCCATCCTAAAACTGACTATGCAGACCAAGCTAGCCTCAAACTCACAGAGATCTGTCTACCTCTGCTTCCCGAGTGCTGGTATTGACAGACATGAGTCACCATGCCTGTTCCGCCCTCCTCCTCCTCCTCCTCCTCTTCCTCTTCCTCTTCCTCCTCCTCCTCTTCCTCTTCCTCTTCCTCCTCCTCCTCTTCTTCTTCCTCTTCCTCCTCTTCTTCTTCCTCTTCTTCCTCTTCTTCTTCCTCTTCTTCCTCTTCTTCCTCTTCCTCTTCCTCTTCTTCCTCTTCTTCCTCCTCTTCCTCCTCTTCTTCCTCCTCTTCTTCCTCTTCTTCCTCTTCTTCCTCCTCTTCCTCCTCTTCCTCCTCTTCCTC
>JADRCD010218284.1:29717-39985 GCA_019843815.1 Montemys delectorum | reverse complement strand
ACACACACACACACACACACACACACACACACACACACATACACACACAGAGCATGTATGCAAGTCCAGGAGCAGACAGACGCATCAGATAGGAAAAATTGCTTAGAAAATGGTGGCCATTGGAATCATTAACGTCCTTCCGTTGACTCAGTTGACCCCCACCATTCCCTCACCCCACAAAAATTTTCTCTTAAAAAGGCTAAAATACCAGCAAAGGCTCATCCTTGAAGGTGTGTTTATATGACAGAGAAGTTGGCTCTCGACCTCCCTGTGGAAGGTGACACAGCGCTTCCCCTTCTGGAGCTCTGACAAGACATTCGAATTTCCCAGGTGGCCTGTGGCTATCCAGGGAAAAGGTACACAGGCGGCTGATTACTCGATGATCTTTCTTCAGCAGGTGCTGCTCCTGCCTTCACGTTTTCTCTGCACACATTTGTTGCTGAAATGTATCGTTGTGGTCTGAGTGTGAAATGCCCCTGACAGGCTCATGCACTGGACACTTGGTCTCTGGCTGTGGTGCTATTTCGAGAGGTTCTAGAAACTTCAGGAGCTAGGGCCTCCCTAGGGGAAGGTTCCTGGGACTCAGCTCCTTCCTTATTCTCTGCTTTCTATTTAGCATGGAAGACATGGCGCCCAATGCCATGACACCTAAGTGCACAAGAGCACTGAGATTGTGAGCTCACATGCACAGTGCACCAGTGCAAATAACAAGAGACCCAGATTCAACAGTGTTGGTGTAAGAGAAGATGGAATCCCACAGCTGTCCAGTGACTGCCTCTGGCATGATATACAAGTGTATAAATATACACATAGAGCAAATAAGTACAAAGAAAAATATTAAAAAGCAATTAACTGATGCATTCCCAAACATCACTCAACATCCCCTCCAAGAGCAGAGAGCAGGAGGGTGGGATGCACTCATGTGTGGAACCCAAGACAGCACCTCTGGACCACAGAGAAGGTACTGTCTCTCATAATTACAAGATTCTTTCGAGGCCAGCCTGGTCTACAGAGTAAGTTCCAGGACAGCCAGGGCTATGCAGAGAAACCCTGTTTCGAAAAATAAAACAAAACAAAACAAAGAAAAAATTAAAAAGAAAAGCAGTGACATTAGAACTCATTAAATATGGAACCTTCATTTCAGATCTAATATGTGCACTAAAGGGCACACTGAGCACACTGCATGGTTGGCAAGAACCATCCAGCCAAGTAACAACGACACAAAAGAAGTGAAGAATAGGTCTATGCCAGCTGCTGAGTGGCCAATATGGGATTAAAGTCCTACGGATCCAATTCCAGACCCCGCACCTTTCATCCCTCCACTTTCCTGCCTCTATACTGTTGAGCATTGGCTTGACTGTCAGAGGGACAAAGGGGCTGGGCCAAACAAAGTCCTTTTCAGGTGCACGAGACCCAAGGAAGAACAGCATATAAGGCCATAATGCTTATCTTCCTGGCAGGAAGTCACCATACCCAGGGTCTGGTACTTGGACCAGTGACCGCACACCATCCAATAGCTGGGTGAAGTGAACTCAAGAGAACTGTCTCCCAGGATGCCCCAGCGTGGTGAGAAGAATGGGGGCTGCAGCCTTCAGAAACGGGGCCACTTAACAGCTGCTCTCCAGATCACTTGCACCATTCACAGAGCTGCAAGCAATGGTCTGAGCCCAAGCCCGACGCTCCGGCCGTTCCCATGACTGAAGTCAAAGGGAAGAACCACCATTGACATGGTATGAGTCATCTCACTGGATCCTCTCCTGAGTCCTCTGACCTGAGCCATGTCTCCTCATTTGTCATCTGGGATGCTCTGGCTGATGCACTCTCACGAATTCTTCACGGCAGAGCCCTGGTCTGCCCCTGTTTGGCCCAATCTCTCTGGTTAGTGGGTCCGGCCAGCTGCTAGCTTTTGGCAGACTCCTAAAGTGTCCTCATCCAAAGTGCTCCAAGACCCAAAGGTTGCTGGCTACCATCTGTCATGATCAATCCTTCCACAGAAGGACCAAAAACGGCTCCACAAACATAAACAGAAAGATCTAGGTAAATAAACAAGAGAGCCAAGCTTTGTTTTCTTAAAGCAGGAACAGTGGTTTCCCACAGCAATTAGGTCTCTTGTGAGGGAAAAAAATACACAAATATTTGGAAAACAATTGCAAATCTGTGGATGGGGCTGAGAATGGATTCTAGAAAGCTGGGGGGCGGGCATGTCACATCTCATGGAGCAAGACTTGAGTGGGTAACTTTTCCAAAATTCAATTTAAGTCTATGATGGAACTTCACAACTGTAATCCTACTACTTGGGGGGCAAAGGGAGGAGAAGCAGGAATTCAAGTCCAGCCTGGGCTGTACAGTGAGTTTGAGGCCAACCTGGACTATTTAAGGAAACCCCCACATACAAAATCCAGCTGAGATCCCTTGGGCTCCTATTCAGGCTGATGACCATAGTAAAATTGCTGTCTGTATATTTTAAATATAAAATTGGTTATGTAATATGTAATTAATCCATAAGCAAAATATTCCTAGGTTACTTTAAAATTTTTATTACTTTATTTATCATGTATGTTTGTACATGATGCATGTATACAGTGTACATGTGGAGGTCAGAGGATAGCTTATGGGGGTCAGTTCTTTCCTTCCACTCTGTAAGCCCAAAGAGCAAACCTGATGTATTATGTAACAGCCAGCTCTACTTTCTTTGTGTCACGAAGACAAAGATGAAAATCTCCCATTTTTGTCCTTTGATCAAAATTTGTCCTATTTTTGGATTTTTTTTTCCATTTTGATTTTATAATCAATTTAGGACAAGCACTGCCTATCCCTTGAGTATGATCTACTACATGCTGGGTGTCTAGACTACAAAAGCTGGGAGTGGGGGTGCACTCCTGTCACCCCAGCACTTGGGAGGCTGAGGGAGGATTGCTACAAGTTTGAGGCCAGCTGGGCTACAAAGTGAAACCTTGTTTCAAAAATCCAATAGTTCCAGAGTGTTGTTTTATAGCTGCTGCTTCTGGTACATTTATTTATCTGTTTATTTTACCCTGATTGAATGTAGGATAAACACTGTGGAAAGGTTCACCCGTAAGTGAGGGTGTAGCCTCTCAGTGGGTCATGCTGGAAGGCATATCACGTCTTTTTATATTATGTCATATGTACATGTTCCCATATTGTGTGATGTTTACTCTGCTCCTGGTGGGACTGGTTAGGTGACAGTGGAAGGTCTATTCCCTTAAATGAAACTGAAATGGCAGAGTCTCTGTTCTATGACACTCTGCTTTAGCACCGGCTGCTGGCTCCTCACTTCTGTGGTAGTGGCAACATTGTAACATTGTCATGCAGACCATGACCCCTCCTACGGGCAGTTTCCCAACGCTGCCTCACCTTTCACTCTTAGACTATGTGGCTATGGGCCAGTTTGGCGACTTGTTTTTGTAAAACTGGTAGCAGCCAGCAGAGGCGGGGCTTTTCAGATCTATCACAACATGGTTGAAACAGGCCAAAGGAAAAACAACTACTACTTGAAGCTGCATGAATTAGTAACGATGAATAATAATTCTGGTTGGCAGTGTGACTGCACCTCAGGTTCAGAGGGCTGACCTCCTCCCTGGACATATCTTTGCTTGGCTCACATTTGTTTGCTTGTTTACTTGTTTGAGACAGGATTTCATTCTGTAGTCTGGGTTGGTTGAAAACTATGGAGCTATGATATGGCTTTAAGCTCAAGGCAAGCTTGTTGCTGCAGACTCCTACTTGCTAGGGTTACAGGTGTGAATGACCATTCTAGGTTTGTTGTTACTTTTACTATTTTAAATATCCATCTCTGAAGGGGCTGGAGTGTTGACTCAGGAGCTCAGAGCACTGGGTGCTCTTGTAGAAGAACTGGGTTCAGTTTGCAGCACCCTCTTGTTGGGTTACATCTACCAAAATTTCCAGGGGAATCATATGCCCTCTTCTGGTCTCCATGGGTACTGCATGCATATGGTACACACACATACACATAAAAAAAAAATACACTCATTTTTTCCTACCTTTTAAAAAAAAAATTCACTTTTTCCGGGCAGTGGTGGCACATGCCTTTAATCCCAGCATTTGGGAAGTAGAGGCAGGTGGATTTCTGAGTTCAAGGCCAGCCTGGTCTACAGAGTGAGTTCCAGGACAGCAGGGGCTATGCAGAAAAACCCTGTCTTGGAAAACCAAAAAATAAAAAAATAAAAATTAAAAAAAAAAAAATCTAGTTTTAAGATCACAAACTGTACTGTAAATAGGAATGGCCACATCTTGGAATCAAGTAAGACTCATGTGTCTATTGTCCTCAAAACAATACTTTTGGACAGAGATTGAAGAATATCATCAACTTCCCACTTCACAGTCCCATCTGGATAAAAAAATCCTCCCAAACTGAAAATGAAGGTGTTTCATGCAGTTTTGGTTGTTTGTTTGTTTTTGTTTTCGAGACAGGGTTTCTCTGTGTAGCCCTGGCTGTCCTGGAACTCACTCTGTAGACCAGGCTGGCCTCAAACTCAGAAATCTGCCTACCTCTGCCTCCCAAGTGCTGTTTTATGCAGTCTTATGTATTTGTTTTGACATGTTCTGACTTATTGGAGAAAATTTTCAGATTTTGTAGGTGATTGGCTACCAAAAAAAAAAAAAATCTAAGGTTAAGCATCTGGAGAGAATGGCTCAGCAGTTGAGAGTACTGACTGCTCTTGCAGAGGTCATTCCAAGCATCCACATGGTGGCTCACAACCATCTGTCTGAAGACAGCTACAATGTACAGCACATAGCTACCATATACAACATAAGACAAATCATTTTTTTTTTTTTTTTTAAATCTAAGGTTAAAAAGGGAACTTTATCTAAAGGGTGAAGAGAGTGTCTTAAGATAAAGTAACTGCTTTTCATCTCTCCTAATCCTTAGTTAGAACCCACAGAAGGAGAAGACCATCTTCGGGGACCAGGAAGCTGGGTACTGGAGATCCCGTTGGCACCCCTGCTTCACAAATTCATTTCAGCATACTTTACAATGTGTTAATAAATTGCTGTGTGTTGCCCTTTGGATGTTGCAAGTAACAATAATGAAATAAAGTTTGTAATCACCAGTGTGAGGTTCAGTCCTGGGTAAACTCAGCTCTCCTGAAACAGCTAGTTAATTCCACGGTCGATAATTGGGCTGCGGATGAGAGGAGCTCTGGCCTCAGCTCCAAGGCAGTACCAGCTGAGGACAATCAAAGCGGCAAACTGTGTATGCCACTCACCTAAAGGTGTCCTTCCTACCACTGCAATGAAATTTGATTTCTCCTGTAAGATTTGTAGTTAACTAAATGAGATGATGCAATTTCCTAAGACCAAGAATGACCTCAGTGGTTGAAAAGGAATCTTAAGTGGTTGAAGAGATGGTACAGTGGTTAGAGCTTTGACTGCTCTTCCAGAGGACCTAGGTTTGATTTCTAGCATCCACACAGTAGCTAAAAAACTGGCCATGACTCCAGTCTCAGGGGAGCCAGCACCTCTTCTGGCTTCTGCAGGTACTGTGTATATATAGTGCACAGACATACCTGTAGTCAAAACACTGATACATGTAAAATAAGTAAATAAAAACTTAAAAAAATAAAATAAAATAAAAAGGAAACGAGTCTTAAGACATGCCTGGTGGTGTGGGCCTGGAAACTAGTGAAATCTAATGAAGTCACGGAGGCAGGAGGATTGGCAGTTCAAGGCCAGCCTGGGCAACTTAGTGAGAACGGGGCAACCTCAGTTGTGGGGAGGTGCAAACAGGAGGAGCCCTGACAGCTCTCAGGCCAGCCACTCAAGATGACTGGTGGCCCTTAGGTTCAGTGAGACACCCTGTCTCAACAATAATGTGCAGAGCAGCTGAAGAAGACACACAACAGTCACCCCAGAAGACAGACAGACAGACACACAGACACACAGAATACAAATAAAAAGGTCTGGGGAGGCTGTGTCTCAGGAGTAGTGTGTTTGTTTAGCATGCACAAAACTCTGGGTTCTAATCATTGAACTACAAATGGACAGAAATGGAGATGACCATGGAGCGTAGAGCAACAGGAAGCTGAACTTGAGAGCCATCAGAGGTCTTCCTCAGGACCCTAGAGTCCTAAGGATAACTTTAGCCACATCCATCAGAATCATGGTCTACATGTCTGTGGACCGTGGCTTCACATATCTGACTGCCTACCTGCCGGTTCCTCTTGCAGGTCTCAGGGGACCTCAGACATCCTTCCACTCTTCCCTCAGCATCTGCCTCTCCAATGTTTCCCTAGAAGAGCATAGACACCATCCCTGACCCAGGTCAAAGATTAAAGCAGGAAACCCCAAGGTCATCCTCCTTGTGCTCTTCTCACACACCATATCAATTGCAACAGAAAGTAAGTGTTTTGAAGAATGTATCCACCTCTCCCGGTTTGTACCTGGCCACCTTTCCAGCCTAAGCAACCATTTTGGGTTGGATTATAGCAAAGCAAAACCAATAATGAACAAGTAAAAATTCCCAAACTGTTGATCAACAGTGCTTTCTGGACAATCTGGACCAAATCAAAGTTTCATCAAGAAAACCCCATTAATCCAAGTATGGCCACTGTGGCTGGTGCTGATGGTGGTACCCAACACATGCACATCACCTTCTGCGGTGTGTGGTGCTTTCCTGTAAACTCATCCCCAGGAATCCTCCACTTGCCAGCAATATTGATTTCACAATCCTTGATCAAGAAACCCAGTCTTTGATTGGCCAAAGGAACTGCTTATGGTCAGAGACAGGATGTGAGTGGTGGATTGATCTGCCCATCTCATAATGACCAACTCTGCTTTCTTTCATTAAAACATAGACTAAAAACTCTACATTGCAAGTCCTTCCTCAGGGACGGCTCTGTGGGAGAGCTTGATTTCCTGGAAAAGGACAACAGGTCGTTCCCTTCTTGCCAGGGGACTTCCCTCCAGGAGGAATCATGTCCTTGGTGACACATACCAGCCCAGGTATGACACCACCCAAATGGGCTGGGCCCTCCCCCACTAATTGAGAAAATGCCTTACAGCTGGATCTCATGGAGGCATTTCCTCAACTGAAGCTCCTTTCTGTGCCTTCCCCCCAGCCTTGAGGGGGCTGAATGAGATCTTGTTTTGCCATAGCCAGCTAGCCCACCTAGGGTGGAGTCTTCTGACCCAGGTAAAGTCTATGGTCCTGCTACGTCTGCAATTTCCTATGAGCTTACTACAGTCTCAGCTGAGCCTGTTGTGACAAGGTGACAACATGATCCTGGCATAGTGGGGGATGGGTTTCCCCCCTTTATAAGCTCAGACTCTGCGCCTTGATCAGAAACTTTGTCTCACCATTTCCCCACTTAGTCCCAGCTTTCCTTTCAGGAACCCAGTAACCCATGGCCGTAGGCAGCTACACCTTTTTCTGTGTTAACTTCAGCTGTGTCAGGTTGACACACAACTGGCCAGCACACAAACCTTAGTCCTCGGGCTTACAGGACTCTACCATTGCCCCAGGCCACCAAGACCCTTTGGAGACTCTTCCACTTTCATGAGTATGCAGAACCGAGGCCATTTGGACAGCCTGGCTCACTGACTATTTACACGCTTAATTGCTGGTGCGGAGATTTTTTTTTTTTTTTTTTTTTTTTTTGCCTCTCACATCCACTTAGGGTTTGTGCTAAAAATCCAAACTCCTATGTGCCACCTATGACCAATGGGATCACGGTCCCTTGAGCAGGGACAGCAACATAGATCTGCTGACTTTTCTGAGGAATTTCAACATGAAGCCATGATTAAAACCACTGCTTTTGGCTGTCATGCTGGGTGACAGTGGCATGTCCTATATATGCCCCACCAAGAGAAAAGATGAGGCTCAGCCATGGGGTAAGCCCATTTGGAGAAGTCAGCTTTTTTAAGTGTTCCATAATTCTGTGTGTTATGCTAGTTTAGCTAGTGTTTGAATGATCTATACCTGCCACCAAAGGACTGGGGACTAAGTAGTTAAAACTTCTCAGGAGAGGGCTGGCGAGACACCCCCCGGCAAGAAAAGATCCCTTGCCACTGAGCCTCCTGTCTAATCCCTGGGACCCACATGATGGAGAGAGGCAATTCCTACTAGCTGTACTAGCTGACTCCACATGGCACATGCATGCTCTTACACACACACACACTGTAAAAACAATAAAAAACTTCTCAGGTAATCTAGGCTTGATAACACACGCCTGTGATCCTAGAAGCTGAGAGGTGGAGGGGAGAGAGAGAGGCCAGCCTGGGTGTGTATGGCTAGCCTGGATCAAACAAACAAAACTAATTAACTAACTAACAAGCTAGCTAGCTGGGTTAGGTGAGCCCAACATGGAGCCATGGCCGAGAACTACTACTTTGCACGGTGCCTGCTGTGTTTGGAAGAGGAGGCAGTGGCCAGACCGGGCCCCCATTACCCTGCTGGCACACTACAGCAGGTGCTACAGGAACGTTCTCCTCTTCAGCCGGACCAGGCAGTGCTCTGTACTCACTGTCTGCAATCCAGATTTATGGTCTTGGACAAACAGAACCTTGCCTTGGCAGGGCCCCATCTCCCAAGCGCTAATTAAGGCCTAAATAACTCCCATCAGTTTGTGCGTGAAGGAAATGTGCCTCAATTTAAGACAACTTCCCCATTGTGTCCCATCTGATAGAGCTGCAGTTTGTAGGTTTACACAAATACTTCCTAGTTTCTTCTTCAATGAGAAGATATTGCTGTCTAGTCATCCTGGCAAGGTGTTTTTTTTTTTTTTTTAACTAGATTTTGGATCACATTTATGACTGAGAGGATAATGGATAATAAGATAGCAACACGAGCTCCGATCAGCCACTAAGCAGCGTGATTATCGCCAGAGTCTTTCAATGTGATTATTGCTTCTTATCAGCGTCCATTTCATTAAAAATTTGGCAGGTATGGGTGAAATGTTGCAGACAGACTCATGAGGGTGGAAGCTGAATGGTAAAACCATCGGCATAGAAAAGGTGCACGTGAACTGAGTTTATTAAACAGTGAGTGAAATACCCACAACACCCCTCTTCCCACACTCCGCGCTCCTCGGGCAGGACAAGATGTGCTTGATCAAGGCATGGACTTACTCAGGGGTTTGGGTTTGAACCTTTGGTTGGATAGACTTACCTTGTCGTCATTTATTCCTAGATAAAAATGCACTTGGGACTTGGGAGCATGAGTGAAGTCCTAAGTCTCTCTTCTCTTCCTCCCGGGATCCACAATAAACTGCTGCTGACTGTGTAATTTAGACAAGGGTGCACGGGCAAAGCGACGTAATCAAGGGGAGCTGGGGCTGTCTGCTCCAGTGGACCAAGGAGAAACACACCAAGAACTGAGAGCAGAGTCAGGCAGAAGCCAGGGTTGGAAGTCAATCCTATCCTACCCTGGGGCTTGTCAATCTGTCAGAATCAAGATACTCTGCCATCTATATATACATGGAGAGCTGATCTGAATTAACTTATATGGAAGAAAGCCCAGAGAAAAAGAGAATGAGAAAAAAAAATGTTTTTATTTTCGAAAGATATGGTTTCTCTGTGTAGCCCTGGCCAGCCTGGTCTCTATAGACCAGGCTGGCCTCCAATTCAGAGATCTGCCTGCTTCTGTCTCCCAACTGTTAAGATTAAATGCGTGTGCCACTACTGCCTGGCAGGAAAGCCCATTGAAAAAATTATTTTCATTATTATTTTGTATTTTGCCTACATGTATGTCTGTGTACCATGACATGGCTGGTGCCCTGGAGGGACATTAGATAGTTGGCGTCAGATCCCCTGGAACTGGAGTAATAGCCAGTTGTGAGTCACTGAATATGGGTACTAGGAAATGAACTTGGGTCCTCTGCCCGAGGAGCAACTCTTAGTGCCTCTCCTCATCCCCAAACCCACATTTGTTTCAACTGTGCCAGCAAGAGCAGTTCTGGCATCTCATTTTTACTATGCTTTTTCTGACTGCTCATAGCCACACCCAAAGGGTCAAGTTCGTTTCAATATCCAGCAAGCAGCCAGAAGAGCACCAAAGAGGTGTAGGCAGTGCAGCCATTGAAAATGGTACGTAAAGCCAGGCAGTGGTGGCTCACGCCTTTAATCCCAGCACTTGGGAGGCAGAGGCAGGCGGATTTCTGAGTTCAAGGCCAGCCTGGTCTACAGAGTGAGTTCCAGGACAGCCAGGGCTACACAGAGAAACCCTGTCTTGAGAAAAGAAAAGAAAAGAAAAGAAAAGAAAAGAAAAGAAAAGAAAAGAAAAGAAAAGA